>JARGYV010116307.1:0-15267 GCA_029532675.1 Ornithodoros moubata | reverse complement strand
CGCCATCTTGGTACTCCCTGTGGAACCGACGCGCACCTAGCGGCCTATGCTGGCGTTAGCCGTCCTATGCATACTACTCACCAGCATTGCCGGACATCGACAGGTGCTCCGACACTTCATGAAATTGATCCCTAACACCGGGATACTTGGCTCTCTGTAGAGAGCCAAGCCCACCGAGTTGAAAGCCAGCCCTGATCGTACTTAATTTCATCCTCATTCACTGACTTCACACACCGTCGTAATGGGGTAGGGTACCGCACCAGGACTGGTGAATCTCCCCACATCATCATCACTATCAGCATCATCATCATCATCATTTATTATTCCTGTTGTCGTAAAAAAGGACGGGAAACTCAAGTTGTACGCTAACTATCGTAAGTTTAATGATGTGACGAGGAACTTCCTGCCGCACATGTTCAGCGCCTAGCGTACTTCCACGGGACTGTACCGGCTTCAACTTGCGTTTCAACAAGTCTTTTTTAGCGGTGAACATCGGTACCGGATATTAGCAGGTCGTAATCGATTAACGGGACCGAGAAAAAACTGCCTTGTGACGCCCGACAGCCTATATGATTAAAACTAGTGACATTCACCCTCTGTATAGCGCCAGTGACGTTGTTTCAGCAGGTCATGGATATCGTACTGTTGAACTTAAAATGGTAAGTCTGCCTCATGTGATCCCTCAGGCGGGGTATTTGAAGAGCTGACTTCACTCTTGCGCCCTGCAAGCACATCGTTAAGTCAAAAATCCTTCGATATCCATAATACGATATTGAAAATGATATTCTACCCCTCACTTTCTCTTGCAGCACTGGAGTGCAAAGTCGTGTGAAGAGGAAGGCTACAAGATGTAGTCTCAGCACGTGCCAAAGCGGTAATTTGGCGAGCCAGATACATCAGATCAGCGGGAATGAAGGCAAGGGGTTATCTGGCGGAACCGGTGTCAGCAGTTACGGGCGGCGTAAGAGATCTCTTCCTCACAGAGGGCTCGTCCTTCTACCGGGCAGTGTCAGGCAACAATGACTACACAGGACAGGTTCAGGTCTGGAGTCTTCAACGCAATATTTCTGACAACATAGTTGTGATAACCAGACGACGACTTAGGCTATATTCACGATCATCAAATTGTGTGTGAAAACCAAATAAAGAAATGCATTTAAAAAACAAAACGACTTAACCTGTGACAACGAATGGAAGCAATCACCATTCGCATTGATATGATTTTCTGCCCGAATACGTTAAAACTGGTTCTAGCTGTGTTATGCAGTGAAGTTATGGCTCCACAAGCCCACTTCGCTTCTTGCTATTTCCTTATTTTCTGTTAGAACTCGCAGTTACCCACTAGACCAAATTACTCGAGGGTGGACGGGATCATATTGTAATAATAATAATAATAAAAAAATACTCTTAGTTAGATAGAGCGACCGTACCTTGTAATGTAATGCGGTGAAGGGGTTCCGGAGCCGAATTGCATTTTTCCAAATTTTCGAAATGAAGGAAAGTGCTCCCACCCAGGTGAAATCGGGATTAGATATATTGAGGTATAAATTAGGTCCGTTCAAACATCATGAAAATTTGTGCTAGAAAACCCTGTCTTGCCAATTTTCGTTTTTCAACTTTTTTTTTTTTTCGGTCCAGATTTGTGCTGTAGAGAAAAGGAAAAGCGAAAACTCCTATGAGGAGTCTCTGTGCTGAATATTAGTTCAATTTCACCACTTTTAATATTTTTTTCTGGAAAATTGGCAAAGAAAACTCCAGGGGCGTAGTTCGTTTGGTTTGGTGTTAAGAAGGAAACAAAAGGAAAAGGAGAGCGTGGTTCACCCTTCTCTGGAGAACCGATAACTTCAATACTCTTATGGGCTACACTGCCCACAACAGAGCTTCTTGAAAATGAAGGTGTACTATGCCCAAATACTGTCAATAAAACTCACATAATAGCTGAGGTCTGCCAATGTTGCACTTGTTGCACTCAATGTTCGCCGCGTAACAGTTCGAGGCCGCAGTCATAATGTAGACAGTACCAATTGTAACTATACGAGCTAGTTATAATATGTCGGTAAGGTTAGCTGCGTTGAGAAGCTCGACGAGTATGCGAAGTGCTGGCACCTGTTGATCCGCTGGCAACACCCCGACACTTTGGTCCAGACGGGCCACGAGGTCTCTAGCACTCGACGATGGGCATCATACTTCGGACAGTGATTCTCTCTCATTCGCAATCAGTCGTATGCTTCACGTCTTCCACTACACTGCACGGGCTGCACTTCGGAGAAAGGGAATGCTATAGTCCAGGGATTTTGTCTTTTTCTAGCCGAAAATGGAAGGTCTTTATTTATTTATTTTTGTACAAATTTGTACTGTAGCGAACGAAAAGCCCATGAGGAGTTTCTGTGCTGAAGATTACTTAGATTTGAGCACTTTTATTTTTTTCGAAAATCTGCAAAAACCCAGTGTGGTTAGCCCAGAGGCTTTGGATTTTTTGCGGTCGAAAACCGAAGGTCTTTTTGTCGGTTCAAATTTGCGCTATAGCGAGCAGAGAACCCTCCGAGAAGTCTCTGGGCTGAATATATGTTCGATTTGAGAATTTTTATTTTTTCCGAAGGTTGGCACAAACCCCGAAAGGTTAATAGAGGCTTTGGGTCTTTCTGGCCGAAAATCGAAAATCTTTTTGCCGGTTCAAATTTGTGCTGTAGCAAGTAGAAAACCCTGAGAAGTTCTGAATTATCATGTGCGAATTATCATGCTCTGAAGCTTTCACCATGACCACGTATGATCGACTCTCCATCACTGCTGGGATGGTCCAGTGTATTACAAGTAGCGTTCGGCAGCCTGTATTGGCAATATGGTAAGATGCCTTAGTGTAGTGCTAGGGACAGTTTTTACCACACGCGGTACCATCTGTAACGCGCATAAGGAATCCCAGGCGCCAAGTGCCATAAGTGGTTTTTGCCACCACCATAGTTGCTAACTGCACCCATAATATGGTCAGCACTCCGGCGCTGTTACAACCCACTACTGGGGTAAGAGGGCTAAGGAAGTCGTCACCGACAAAGGACCTGCGGGCTGCTATCCCGGAATCACCGGATCGAGGGCCAACAGACAACACCACGAACACGCTTCGAAGAAAGAACTTTTGAAATGTCCGAGCACAATTCATTTCGTTGCACACTTTTCTTGATAAGCAAGTTCGAGTATACTTTATTTTCTGCTCCAACATGAGCAACAATAGAACGATGAACTTGCTCGCTATCATACAGTATACTATATGATAGCGAGCAAGTGAATAAATGCATGACTATAATGAATATGTGTAGCATGAATATGAATATATTCATGCTGATCTGTTAGCGCACACATTGTGAGCGAACGGCGGAGATCTAACCAGCCTAGGAAGGTGTTATGCTTGCACGCCCTCTTTATGCTTCTTCCTTCTTTTGCGATATCAACCAACAGATCACTGGACAATAATAATAATTCGTGGGTTTACGTCGTGACACAACTATGATCATCATCACGCCACATCACGCCACAGGGTAGGACTGCGGATAATTAGATCACCTGGGTGCCTTTTGACGTGCGCCGGAAATCTCCGACAGACAGATCGGTATAGACAGACAGCACGAATCAACCGCATTAGGTGGTGCTGCATTTCGGGACAACGGAAATACCCTCACACCCAGGTGTTATCAGTTACAACTACTACCATTAGAGCACACCGCGCTCAGTTTCGGCACGGGGTCTCGTGGTCCACGAACTTTAGTCGACGGCAGTACATACAACATTAGAAAATGGACATCCTTTCACAGATGTCCCTGCCATGTCCTAGAAAGTGCAGGAAGTAGATATCTCCTTATGGTCCGTTCCATAATGTCTCACGGATGTCACGTCTGGGTTGTGTGGCACAGTTCCTTGCCAATTCGGCACAGGACGCATGTGTCAGTCGCATGTGTCCTTGCCTCAGTCGTGACGTTGTCCGCACTAAGCGTGGCTGACAACGGCAAGCGGTCAACTACACTACCACCACCGCCACGTCTCGGTGTGATCTGGATATGGTGCACCTTGCAACGAACGTATTTGTAATGAACACAATGTTACAGTCACGTTTATGGGTAAACTCAGTAGAAAACAAGTGATTTGGCATTTTAACGTACGACTGGAAGGAAAATAAATTTATTTCGCCATATTCTCCGCTCCTCACACTGACAGCACATTTGTGCACACCCTCACATCCGCCTATTTGTGTGGAGATTTCCACGCAATTAACGAAGGATTGCTTTCATTCTACGGAAACTTTTCTTCTACTTTCACATTCCGCAGAGTGAACGATAATTGGTGCTTGTTTCGTAATTGCCTGAAAGAACTCACTGACACATATATTCCAAAGGTAAATATCAAGTCATTTCATCATACTCCATGGTTTTCAAAAAGGCTCTACTTACCAGGAAGACACATCTGTTCAAAAGAGCGAAACAGATTGATAATAACTTTGCGCGGGAAAAATTCCACACATGCGCACGGAAACACTTTAGGGCAGTTAAATCAGCCAAAACGAAATTTTTCACCCATGACTTACCCACTCTCTTGATCAACAGCCTCAGGAAGTTTATGTGAACTTTATGCGCCTATGTGAACTTTGTAAGAGCTGCGTGATGTGCTCTCACGATGTTCGCGGGTGATATGGTGCACTAAAACCCTTCGTGTGCATGATCATGCAAAATTTTACCTGGTGTTATAATATTTGAATGTTATGTATTTTAGTGAGCTTTCTTGCAAATAAAACCTGACCTGTCTGATTACTTATTTCTAGCCTGTCTCATGAGTTTCGATTGATTGTTTACGATTCTTGCTGTTTCTAAGTATGGCGGCGCACTGAACGTTAGGAATTAGTGAAAAGGTCATGTGGTTTCTAATGCAAATACTCAGTATGTGTTTTAATCCATAATATGTTAAAAGTTTGACGTGCTACACTGATGCTACCTGTAATACCTTCGTGCTCAACCACTGCGCGTTCATTGCTTCTTGAATGTAAGTAGCGCATGCGCTTTTTATGCTTGCGACCGTTCTTTGCGGCTTTACATAATGGGGAAATTGCAAAGAAACATTCTTGGCCAAAAGTCGTCGTGACTGTCAATTATCCAACAAAGTTCCAGTTTGTGTTGCCCAAGTATATAAACACCGTGAACATGCAAGGAAGAACACGCCAGGAAACAATGCATCTGCTTACACAAAACAAAACAGGTGGAATCTGCTCCACGGACAACCATCAGCGCTTCTACATGCAGTGAACTAAGCAAAATAAAAAATTAAGAAATTGTAAAGTAAAGGAGCATCGTTATTGTAGCGGATACAAAAAAAAAAAAGAAGAAACAAAAATATAGTAAGCATTATTTTCGAAATGATATGCGTGAGCGGAGGAGTGCACATCAGCTGGATAGGCAGGCGACGCACCTACACTTATTTTCCCTCGGGTTTGCGTGAAAGAAAGTACGCTACCCGTCAAACAGAACGATATCTTCCAGTACTTAGATTTGTTGAAAACCCTATCAGAAGTGCATACTTGGACAAGCTTATCTTGTCCAAGTATGACAAGATAAGCTTGTTATCGCGTATAGTATCTAACAGCACCAGTCGATGGCGGTTGTTATCCTTATTAAATAATAATTATCATCCTCTTGTCAGGAAAAAAGAGGACGACGAGGCTCCGCTACGCTTGCCACGCGTTCCTTCCTCACGTGCAACGGCAAATTAAGAGTGACCGGACGTGAAGTGGTTACCTCGTCGAAAATGTCCGACAGTTTTCACTCCTGCACACAGAATCCTGATGCTGGTCATGCATCGAATTCTGAGTACAGTTCTGGGAGTTCGGACTCAAGTGAGACGGAGACGTCATCGGCGCAGCAACTGCGCAACTCTCCGAGGACATCGTCGGTGACGGCCTACACGACACAGTCGACCACGGACTTTGATAGCGACTCCATCATTGCATCTAGGCGGAGAAGGACAAAACGTTCGAAGCGCCGAAACGCCGTGAACCATGTCAAGGGTATAAGGGAAAGCGACGTAGAAAGTCTTCTGCCGGAGACGGATGACCGGCAAGGGAAGCTGATGCGTGCGGTGATTGGGCTTGTGACCATGTGGAGCATAGTGTTAGCACTGGCCCTCTTAGCTCTCGCCATAAAACCAGCACGGGATACAGCGCATGATCTGGAAGTTAAGGTGACCAGTGATAAACGAACTGTGCGCTCTAAGACTGTAACTCAGATAATTATTCCCCACAAAGAGGTCACAAAAGGCAGGTGGAGAACGTCTGCTACTGATACAGAGGACAGTAGTTCAGACGCGTCCACAGCGCTCAGCACCACGTCTGACAGCAACATTACTGGCCCTGTAAATGCCTCGTATTTGTTATGAAGTATCAATTTCAGATTCAATATCAGTTCGTCTCAACGACAATAAATTAAATACCCATGTAGTTAGGAAATAAAATCCATATTCCACCGCGCCGTTACGCGCTTCACTCTATTTACAGGAAATGATGTCATGGAATTCCTCATCAAATTAATCACAATCGGTGGCATTTACCTATGCTCTGTGTAGTGGCAGTTCTTGAAACCACGGTAACTGGCTGAAGAGTAAAAGTCTGTTCTGCAGCATATGTTAGCCCTGAAATATTGGTGTAGCCTTCTCAACAAGGAATGCACACGAAACGTATGTCATTGAAAATTAGGGACACTTTTATTTCTCCCATATGTACGGAGCTACTAGAATTAGGAGAAACAAAAGAAACTGTTTGAATGTCAGCTCTCCTCCGCACTCTGGCTCTGTGAGGCACCGACTCTTGTTTATCCCGGGGACAAAGAACCCTCTCTGGGAGACAAATGTATCGAGTATCGTACCTCTAGCACCCGCATAAGGGCGCTCCGGTAACGTCGTCCTTCTCGCGCGAGAGCAGGATGTACGTGATGATCTTTTAAATTTCACGGGCTTTCTTTTTTGCCAGGAAAAAAGAAACCCGTGAAAAGTATACCGTATTCAGGACATCTGTCTCAACGTGCTCTGCAACCGGTCAGTTGATATTTTTGCTCTTAAATCACTAATTAAGAAGCCTGCTAATTAATTTTAATTATTTGGCTGACTAGTATAGATGGAAAGAGTGCTGGCTATCAGCTCAGACGACATTTACACATGCAGTTGGGCTCATATCCGAAGATACTTCGCTCGTTTTTTTTTCTCTCTTTTTTTAACTTAAAAAAGCCTGGTGACCATTCCTGCGGACACCCTGTATGCATATGTTTTTGTCACTGTTGGTAAGTATAATCGAATCTTTGCGAAAATTTATCGAAGTGCACTAAGACTGCGCCTTTCTATAATACCTGGATTTCCTGGTGGTTTCGTTCTTTCGTATAGCTGTATAAAACACATTCCGCAATATGCTACTAGCAGTCTCACTATGCACAACTGGAACTGGGTAAAGAGGGTAAAGAGAGGAACTCAATAATAGAGCGATAATAGGCAGGCAATGGAAGATTGCGATTAACAGCCACGCTCTTTGAAACCGCGTAATCATAGGGCGTGTAGGAGCATAATTGCCCACGCTACACACAGCCTGCATCTGACAAGAAATAGGCCATCAGTTAGAACCTATTGACAGGGCACAGAATACAGTCGACACTAATGCTGAACATCTGATGAACAGACTTTTTACTTAGAGCCAGGCGCTGAATGAGCACTTGCTGGCACCCCCTAGTAGCAGTTTGTCCAATTGGTCATCGTAATTGCAATGTTGTTTGCGGCTCCCGTAGTGGAATTCCAATCCGTGATCGTATCCATTGTCTCGTTCTCTATCGTTTCGATATCTTGGTAATCCTCATGAATGTGTTCTCTGGTAGCTGTGTCAGTGACAGGATTCTCCCCGTCTCGACTCCAGCCGTACCTCATTAAGAAAGCAACCAGTACCAGCGTAAGCACCGTAATGGTGATGACCTTCAGTGCCGCCCGAGCGAACCAGTGGGGATTGTGCTCTTCTGTCGAGCTGTGCCATGTTTTGCCGTGGTGTCCTCGTAAGACTCCTTTGGCGCTGTAGAAGACACTCTGTATCGCATGATATGCTGCTGGTCCCGGCGTTCGAGTGGACTGATGCTGATCAAGCTCATGGTTCTCATCTTGCAGCGACAGAACGGTTGGGGCGCTCGAAATGTCAGATTCTGTTGGGTCCTTGAATTGCTCGATAGATGCGTGGTGCATGAAAGCTGGCTCGGACCTGATGTTTGGTTCACTCGCTGCGCTGTGAGGCACCAGGTTGGTATCATGATCGGTTGAAGCGCCGGTTGATATCTTTGAGGCGACAAGGCTGTTCTTCAGCATGACTTGCACAGATTGCGTTTTAGGTTCTTCGCGATTTCAACTTTTTCTTCGTCGCTTCAGCACACGTTTTGTACATTGCATTTTACATCTCTTGCGCAAGATGGCGTGCCGGACCATTTCGTACCCTGCTACCCCAGGCAACATATGGTGGGGTCTAGACCCTGTCTAACTTGGTATTTAGGTCTAAGTCTTAGATTATCCCACTACTATACATAGTAGTGGTCGAAATTTCAACGTGTAAAGCTAGAAACATACTACACCTCTATATCTGCAGACAATTTTCACATGCTTGAGATCAGAGCTCTACTATACGTCTATATAATGGACTGAAATTAAACCTCTAAATTTAACAGTGTACGTAGCTCTATATAAGTAGGCTTTAATTAGGAGTCTAGAAGGAGCTATATATTGCACGTCTACATTAGTGGGCAGTTTTTGAAAGTCCACTACTGTCCACATCTCTAGATTTCTTGAAAACCTTTTGGGACGAGCACACTTGTACAAGATAGCATGGTCCAAGTATGCACCTCCCATAAGATTTTCAACAAATCTAAGCACTGGAAGATATCATTCTGTTTGACAGTTAGCGCTAAGTGTGCTCCTTTTTCCCGTGCAAGCCCAAGAGAAAATAACATTGTACCACTACAGTAGTAGTGTGGGTTATCGAGGAAACTTTAATCAACGTAGTTTCAGTCCTTATAGAGTTTGACACTTTCATAGATTGCACCACTTATTCTTCACAAAAAACAAAGTCAGTCGTGGAACCTCTTGAACCGACTCTGTACAGTCCCATACAGCGTGACTACTTTTACACGCACGTATTGATAGCAGCTCACCTGGCTTTATGCACGGTGCAAAAAAAAAAAAAAAGCTTACGGCTGTACAAGCGACTGCTACATCAATCAGCCACTGCTGCACTACCATCTAGCTCCACTGTTCACAGCGCCATTGAGCGAGCCTACTGCTTCCAACACCTGGAATCGAAAACCGCAGGAACATCTAACTCGCAGGAAGGAATGTAACCCATGACCTTATACATTTATTACACAAGGATGTGCTTGCAAGTGCAAACAGACTTCAGCAGCAGCATTGTAGAGGCAGAAATCAAAATGAGTACAGTGTATGCAACAAAGGAAACACTGTCAGCAAAACCTGGAGAGGGATCAGACTGCAACCAGAGCAGAAAACCACTCCAATTCTCCGCAAGTGGGCTTCCGTCAGGTTTCTGATGATCTCTTCACTCTCAGCGCACCTGAACTTCTCGGAAAAGAAGTCTATGCACCGGGCGAATTCACTAGCGTGCCTGGATAAAGAGCAGTTTACAATGATCACAGGTTTTTTCCCCACTTTTGCGTAATTCTTTATGCTATGAACCATACAACCCATCGGGAGTGATCCTCCTGCACTGCTATTATTCCTTGGGTTTGCGCGGGAAAAAAGTACCATTCGCAGTGATATCATTCGGTTTCCTTATTTGTAGAAAACGGTAGGCGTACGCCTTTTAATGGCATTTTGCATCTGCGCATAATACAGCAAAAGGCGTACGCTTACCATTTTTTCACCATTCAGGGCAGTGACGTATATCATTCTGCATCGCGATTGGTTCCCAAAGTGTGGTGCGGTGAAGCTGTTTTTAGAGTGAAGTATTATCGAGTAAGCGCTTGCAGTAAAAGTTATGACCGTGATCGAGACAGCTAGACCCATTCTTTTTCTACTAATTTGAGAAGGCGACTTAACGACAGTGGTACGAACAGTAAGCAGAATGAAAGTAAAAGCTTACGAGCAAACAGACTGTTCAACGGCGGGAGTCAGAGCACCTTTCTTAGCATCTCGAAGTGTGGCATTACTCCCTACTGTCTTGAAGTCGTCGTCGAAAACCCGCAGGCAACTCTCGGAGCGTCGCTCCAAGTGCTGCTGTTGGCACTCTACAAAGAATACAACATACCGGACATTGGACTTGCAGGCGCTGGTTGGTTGAGGCTATCCCAGGGTAGAGCATGGGTAGCGAGCATGCGTCTCGAGATGTCGATCACCAAACTTTGCTGCCAATATCGAAACTTAAGGTGCCGACACACAAGCGCGACGCGAAACGCTTGCCAGAAGACCGACCCCCACTCTACGTCCAAGGACGACGTGGTTATGACGAGACATGTTAGATCGCGCATGACCCGATAAGCCACTGCCCCTAGTAATCTGCACCTGATAATTGCAGCGACAATTCGACGCGACCATGACTTGCCGTTCTCTGTTCGAGTTCGTTATTACGCTATCAGGTGGATGGGCTTATGTCGCGAGACAACTAAGATCATGAGCTACGCCACAGGGTAGGACTGCGGGTAATTTAGACCACCTGGGGATCTTCTGACGTGCTCCGGAAATCTCCGACACACGGTGTCATCCTTCGTCGAGGCCAGTCGGGCTGAGCAAACGTTTAATAGGACGGAGAATGCGATAATCAAGGAACCATGAAAGCTGCATATGTCCCACAATAAAAATGATACCGCACTTTTAACTCTCACGTGTATTCCGCTCTCCCCAAGTCAGAAATGACCGCTATCGTTTCACGCACCATTTAGCGACAGAAACCCGAAAAGCAAATTTGACCAGCTGAAAGGCAAGGCGCGATATTCAGCATAATTGCGCATTATTTGTGCGAAGAGGTCCACGCGCATCTCCCTCCTCTAATCCGGTTGATCAGTTTGCTGAATGGTTGCTATAGGAAGTTTGGTTATTCCCGACACAGGAGGAGGAATAAAATGAGAATGAAGTACTCTGCTTTGTCGCACTCATTGCTTGATATTTGTATTTCTCAAACCCATATGTACTTACGATTCTTATCATCATCATCATCTGTCAGGTTGGTTGACGGAGCCTGCCCCTTTGAATTTGATAACAGCTTCTCCATGCCGAATAGATCGTTCTTATCATTCCAGATTGGGTCCGTATACCAGGAGCTCTTCTTTCCGAGCTCTTCGATCAAACCGTCTTTCTTCTTAGAATTTTCACCGACATGCTTTCGCAACATATCTTCGTCCACGCTTCTCTTTTGCCACGGTCCCTTGTAGCTACCGTCTTCGGCTAACTTCGTGTCCAGTTCCGAATAATCCTTGTTCTCATCAAATACCTTAGTGTCCACGTCACTGACGAGATGCTCGTCACCTTCATGGCCCATTTTTTCGTCTTGAAACAGGAAGGCGTCGTCTCGGTTTATGCTCTCCTCTTTGTGCATGCTCAGAGTCTCGTCCAGGTCGTCCTTCAGCAGTTTCTTCTTTCTCCTGCGCTCGATCTCGTACGGAGTGAGCCGAGCGTGTGCCGGGTGTGACTGGGCGTGGCTGATGTCTCTTCCCGAGCTCCCATCCTTCTTCTCGACCAGCATTCCAGGGGAGTCGTCGAGATGTTCCACGTAGGGTTCCCGAATCTCTCTTCGTTTCTTACTGAGGTCTGAAGAGTGCTTTTGGACAGGGTTGTAAAACTTTTCCTGCGATTCGCTTCCATGGCTGTTGACCGTGTCGGGGTAGTCCATTCTAGGGGCTTGTCTGTCGATTCTGTGGCCGGAACCTGCCGACTGATAAGTTCCGGGATCCTCATTCTCCCCTTGTTCGTTGCGCCCTTCAAGGTCGTTGGAAAGTGACTCTGGCTCTATACCTACGATTGGCTGCATTGGCCCTTGGAACCTAGATTGATTCCTTTGCTGTACATAGGTGCCGCTGCCCTGGTGAGTGCGTAGACCTCCAGGTCTCACGATGGTTGCTATCTTTTTCAGTCTCGTATACCGGTTATCTTCGAACTTTTTCAACGCCGGTATGTGTCGTATGGTCCTAGTATTCGGATATTCACCGCTACTTTCATAATGGACTGGGTTATTTTTAGCAGGAACACGCTCTTGAGTGCCGATGTGTTTAGCCGCGAATCGCAGTATGGGTTCTTCGTTGTCTATCCCGGTGAGTGTACGTTCTGCGTCGTCGTTCGCCAGGACGTCACTGTAGTCTTCGACATCGCCTCGATCATCGTAATCATTAGACCTACGTGCAGGCGGTAGACGTACTGGAAAACCTGGCTTCATGATGGCTTTACTCCCTTTTCTTGAATTAGGTACCGCGTGGGTATCATAATGTGAATTCCTAGAGTTTCTCTCATTAGGTACAGAGTCCCGGTCCATATAATGGGTTTCTTGATCTCTACCAATATTTACAACACTGCTGGGAGGTTCGAGGTCCCCTGCGGGGCCAATAACGCTACCCCTGCCACGTCGCCTCGGAATATATTTGTGTGGTCCTGCTACAGCGTTCTCACGATCGAGAGCTTCGTTCGGGAGCACGGGTCCGTCGTCTTGAGAAAACTGACTGCCTTCATTACGCCTACCACTAAAGTGGGCTTTGCCTCTGTCTTTGGTCTCGTAATCGTCTTTCTCGTAGTCACCTAGAAACTCATAACTCGGATTGCGAAAAGCACGAGGTCGACTGTGGTGCATCATAGGTTGTAGGCCCTGGTGGACTGATAAACGCCTTGAGTTTGCCGGACCTAGTCCCATCCTTCCAATGTATCTAAAGTTCCGTCGAAGTGCTGGGCTCTCGTAGCTGCCCCGCAACGGATGTCCAACACCCTCGTAGGTCTCGTACTCATCGTATGCCTTACCGTTACGGTTCAGTGCTCTGCCGTGCAGGCCATGCTCGTTACTCCAGTCACGGGAGTGAAACCGTATGTCGTCACCGGGGTACCTCCGCTGTGGCCGTGGTCGTCCGTTTCGCGAGATGTAGCGACCATTCATTCTCAATTCTTTGTCCTTAAGGAGCGTTTCGTCCATGCCACGCGTGTCCTTGTACATTTCAAGTTGTTCTTCTCGAGACAGCTGTCTGTTAGCGCTGCCGAGGCTATAGTCGTCGTAGTCTCTTTCGCCCTGCGTAGCAATTCTAGACAACCGCTTCATAACCGGTGCTTTCTGAAACATCCCGATTTCGTCGGGCTCTTTCTGGAAGGCGCTTCGAGCCCCGTTTGCCTGTGGTAAGCGAGGGGGCACGTAGGCGTTCTCCCCATTACCTGCCTTCAGTTCGTTAACAAAGTAGGCGCCTGGTTTGGAAAAGTCCGCGCCAGACAATTTGCCGGGGTAGTTGGTCAATGGCACATCCATCGATGAGTCATGTTGGGCTCTCATTTTCCCGTCGTTTTGACGGTCATCCCAAAAGCGTTGCATTTTACGCACGTCGATTTCCGATCTGTTATTCGGTTGCGGTTTCTTCGTTTCCTGAAGGGGCGTTGTTGAAGTGGTGGACACCGTCGGCAAGGTCTTAGTGGTTTCTCGTTCGGCATAGTCGTACGCCGGTTTCACATCCACGGAGTCGGGAATTTTGTCATCCTCTGCGATGTAGTCCTCGTAATCTGACCCATAGTAGTCTTCGACGTGTTGGGCCTGAGAAACTCGGCTAATATTTGACAGCACTTGCCTCAGGTTTTTCATTTCCTGCTTAAGGACGTTCGCACTTCCAAGTACACCTCGTGTTCGTGACCCAGCAGCACCTCTTTGCCGTCTTAGATTGGCTTCAGAAGTGCTGGACTTTCGGTTCTGTATACAACTGTCGTAATACTGGCCACGCAGTATTTTCGTGAAGGCCTTGACATGCGCCTTCATCACTGGGTCGTCCTTGCATCCAGCTTCGGCGGCGGAGTCAGGAACGCACATTTCGTAATTCTTCAGCAACGGACAAAGCACTTGAGCCTTCTGATGAACTAACTGCATTTCTTCCAAAATTTTGCTGAAGCTCAAGCCGCAATGGAAAATTTTCTTCACCGCCGCCAGACGCTTACAGCCTTGCGACTCACGTGGAACAACAAGAGGAGCAGACTGGTTGCTGGACATCTTGATCTTTTCGCATCGGTGGGTGTAATCCATCGTGAACGGTTGGAGCAATGGAGCAACATGCGCGTGGAGCTCCGACAGTGCGCATCCTGTACCATTCTTGACATCAGCGATGCAAGAGTTGAGTTCATCCAGGTGCCTACATATTCCTGGTGACATATCTAGCGGCGTGTATTTGACCTCCCTGACAGCCGTTTGGAAAATAAGGCCGCACTGGAAAACTTTCTTTACCGCGGGCCCCTGGAGGCAGTCCTTCGTCTCTGCGACAGGAGGATTGAACTGGGCACACTCTTTGTCGCGTTCCTTTTTCCATGTCTCAAGAAGAGAACTCATGATACTCGTCGAGTCATCAGATAACAGACATCCCGACTGCTCCTTGGCACTCACAAAGCACTTCTCGAAGTTCTCGGATATCCTTGATTTTGATGAACCCCGAGAGTTAGTTATGACGAGTGTTACTAACCGTACCATAATACACTCACCTGCATCTTTCTTTGTCACCCTTCTTCAGTCCTTCTAACCGAGACTGCACCTCTGTGCCGCAAGAGAAGAAGCTGTTGAGCAACGTAGTCCTCTTGCATGCCTGCTTATACATGGATGATTCGATATCTGGGAGAGAATAGGTTTGTTTCCATTGAAATGATCTCTTTGGGTGCTCGACTCACGTTTCGAAGGTTTGCACGTGCGGTTAGTTGCGGTCATTAACTTGTACAGGTATTCCAGGTGGTAGCTCAGCGAAAGATTCTTCATGCGGCAATGCGCCGTGCTTTCCGCTGAAACGATGCAGTCTTTGTACGCCGCGACCTTACTGAAAAAAAAAAACTCGGAATTTAAAAACTCGGAAACCCTAATACATGCAGGAGGTTGTAACGAGTGCCAGAGTAAAAACCGGAAGGGATGTAGAGAAACGCAAACCGAGGGAACGGCATAGCCAGTGGCACGAGGTACGAACCGCTATCAAGCAGAGTTGTACGTAACGCGTTACTTGGTAACGGTTACTTTTTTCGGTAACGAAGTAACGACTTAGTTACTTTCCAGAAAAGTGTAACGAG
>JARGYV010116287.1:0-29929 GCA_029532675.1 Ornithodoros moubata | reverse complement strand
CCGTTGTCAGTCTGATTTGTACAAGTTTTCATTTTACCCACGTTCAATTCGTGAATGGAATGCATTACCGGATAATATTGTCACTGCACCAACCAATAGATCAATTTGTTAGGCATTTGTCTATGTTTTTTCAAAGTGGGGACTAAGTGTAGTCAGGAATGTGTTATTGGTTATTACATTGTATCACTGTGTTTACTGGTACCAGTATGTGTTGTCGTATTGCATTATTGTATATGCCCCCCTACTCTAATGCCCTTGGGCGAAGTAGGTAACCTAATAAATAAATAAATAAATATTCTAGGCACTATATCTGTATCAGCCAACTCGTTCTTGTCTTCTTTCTTTTTAGAAATGTTCATTACTCAGACTTTGAATGACCGTTTAGATATACAATGTCCTGCACGCATGTTCTTGTGGTAACAGCACCGTAGTAATCAATTAATGGGTGCGTTTTCCGGTCTGACAAAAATATGATAAGAGAAATAGCTTTGTGAACCCGGTCTAAAGCGGCCGCCACTTTATCTCACTGATATGAGTGATAACGCGGCTTCCACTCCGTCAGCCCTTTCGTTAGATATTTGAGAGTCGTTTCATCGTGATTACAGCGCGAGCTCTGTTTCCTAACCACAAATGATTGTCCTTTCACTTCATTTGGGACCGCCGCATTCCACTGGGGGTTGTTGTCACTGTTACCGCATTCACTGCTGTGATTCAGGCCAATACCGCCCGCAGCTTATCTGTTAGCTGGGCCCGACGCAGTCCCAGGAATGCCATCGTCAGCGATGTTTTTCCTCGAGCCTGGTTCCAGTGCTTATGGGACTGTACCTTCCCCTTCTGTATGATGCTCTGGTATGACGAGCACCCTGCGGTGGGATCTGGCACGGCTCTCCGCTATCGGTGGTATGTGCAGCAGATATTTCTTTCGTTAGTTTCGTTTTCCACCCCTTTGTGGCGGCCGTATACACGTGAGCATGCTCTTCGCGAAACGGTTCGTGCTACTTGTAAACTACTCTTTCTTCCATGCTGTTTTCGCTATTGTTCGAATTCTCAAAGACTATCTCGTTCGTGGCGCTTTGCATTGCTCCGTTCGCGTAAATTGCCCCTTCTAATTGTAGCCCTGCATACTGAGCGGGGTAAGAAAAGGCCCCTGGGCTTTGGCTTAAAGTCTCGCCCTTGTTTCTTCTGCCACGGCCTTCATCGATACTTGTGTTCTGTTCCAATTGCCCGTAAGAGTGGCTCTTCGATCGGTTGCTCGATAATGGGAACTGTGGCAGTAGACGACCCAAGCAGCCTTTCTTTTAATCTTAGCTGTTCATTCCTTACGCACTGGACGCAAGTCTGCTTCAAGCGCGCAGCTACAACGAATAAAAGCAAAAGGAGAGGAAAGATTGGAAGCAGGAAACACGCAAGAAACAGCACAACATGCATCAAACGGCCTTTTTGCAGTTGGATATTATTTGGTGTTGGGTAGGACTGAGTATTTACGTGCTGTTGGTCAGAAGTGGTAACCATTGTGGTCGTTGTTAGTGGCTAGTAAATGCTCAAAGGACGGCTTGTTCGAAATCATGGGCTATCTGAAGCCATTCTGTGTTGGTTGGTGTTAAGGTCTTGCTGCTCTCTCCGAAAACAGCCGTCTCTGTACCGAGATTGCAGCGCTTCTGTTGTAGCATTGTTAAGATCGAGGTACCAATGAGAAGGTAATTCCTTTGACTGTCTACCGATAATTAGGGAATTTTTACAAAGTGCAATGCCACGCCAGTATAAAGCGCCAAATAGAGCGCGTTGTTCTAATACTGGCGCTCTCCTATAAACTGGCTATTCCTAGAATAGCTTTAGAATTTCTAGGAATAGCCAGTTTCTCATTCACTCATTACCTTTTTAGTTAGAGAAGCTTCTGGGGCAAATCTTCTCCTTCTTCTTCTTCTTCCTTCGCCTGTCTGGCCATTAGCCACGGTGGCATTTGGCTCGGGCAAATATTTAATAGGTAGATTTGCAGGCAGTGGTTGGCTGAGGCTATACCAGGTTTCACAAATTGGGTAGCGTGCATGCGCTTCGAGATATCGATCAACAAACTTTGCTGCCAAACCGAAACTAAAAGTGCCAACAGCTGAGCACGACGCGAAAAGCTTTGTTAAAAAAAAAAAAAAAGCTTGCTGGAAGACAAACCCCCCTCTACGTCGAATGATGTCGGAGCCGCTGCCCTCCACATTTGATCCTGCGTTGCTTTGAAAATTTCACGGCAGTTTCCCGTCAATATTTCTCATTTCGTTGGTGTTCAGGTATCAAATCCCATGCATTTTGGAATCATTAATAGACCGTGAAGGTGAGAAAAAAGCAGTTCGTGGCTTTGACGAAAGGAAGGAAAAACACACAGCGATCACGGTAAAAGAAACGAAAAAGAAGTAAACTAAGGGTAAGCAAGGGTCATTTTCTGTGTCCATTCATATTTAGAACTGTGCACAAAGTAAAAAATGAAAGAATATAATCTCCCTAGGTACTGTACAGAAATAGGATATCAATCGAGCGTCTTCTGAAGGCGTGCAGCCCAGAGGGCACTTTATCAAGACCAGCGTAATGACACGTTGGCCGTGCACCCCATGTATGACAACCTCAATTTAACCCAACGGAACCGGCATTTTGCCCTCTTTAATTCTGGCTCCCTGCCACCGACGCGGAGCGAGCCACCGGTCAACGTGAGATGTGTTATCAGGGCCGTTATACGATCTGCTTCCGTATATTTATATATCTGTGCGCCCTTTTATATAGCTCGCGGTATTTATGATTTCGACGAGGGCGTAGCTGGTTAGAAAGACATTGATTTTGGATATGGCCTCGCAATGAAGGAGAGCACCATGTAATTCTCCGCCTAGTCGGAGGAAAAGGAAGCTTTCCGTCGCCATTATAATCACACAGCCCGTGATAGGGACTGAGGAGGTGGCCCATCATCTCGTAAAACGTTCGCGGATCGTTAAGCTGCAGGGACGTCCCTCCCCACTTTTCTGTGTTCTTTTGTTCCTGGTAGAATCGTCCTAAATGAGTAGAAGGAAGAAAACAATGGCTGCGGAAGAGGCTGCTTCATGAGCGCTGTCGTCGATTTTCACTTTCTCAGGGCCTTCACTTGTTCTCTTCTTCCGGTCCCTCGACTTTTGCCTAAAGCACCGCCTTCCTTCCCTTTTTTTTTTCTCTGCCTTGACTGATCCTGTTGCCACTGGCACGTACCATCAATTCATTCAGGATGGGGTAGAGTGTCGAGACACTGCTAGAAAGTTTTGCTTTATTTCAACATTCAAGGAGGAGTTCTGATGAACATACTGCGTGCGGGAAAAGCATGATGAAATATATGCAACATGCACGGATTGGAATGCTTGTATATGCAAAGAGAGAGGGTCACGTGTCAGGTTCAGCAGAGGCGAGTTCACACAGTTTAGCCCTCGTGTAGCCTTGCCAGCAAGCTAGCTACTTCGCCAGGTCTCGAAGATTATTCGAAATGGGCAGGAAGTCCGGTGCCGGCTATTTAGAAACTGCTGATACCTCCCTTCATCCATATCATGTGCACTTTTCAGCCGCCACAACATACCGACCTAAAAACAGAGTGCACTTCGCAGACTGGATTTTCTCATGATTTAGACTGACGAGACGAATTTCTGTCGTGACGCAGATGCGAATCGGCACGATGTCTGTTATTAAAGTTCCACAAATCCTCATTGACTTC
The DNA here is from genome assembly GCA_029532675.1 of Ornithodoros moubata. NCBI lineage: Eukaryota > Metazoa > Arthropoda > Arachnida > Ixodida > Argasidae > Ornithodoros > Ornithodoros moubata. The sequence goes on along the minus strand of JARGYV010116287.1, from coordinate 26,217 downwards.
GTAAGTCACGTCACGTCACGTCACGAGTATATCTCGAATGTGTTAATCTGTCACCAGTCATGGTATCTTTGGTCCGGTATTTACGATGGAGCATTCATAGGCCCCGTCTTCTTTGATGTGACATGTCCAAGATGTTCTCCAGGACCTGAATGATAACTTGTGTGCGAATCCTCCACTGGCACAATTTCGGTGGGTTTGGTTGCAGCACCCTTGCCCACAGCATGCCGCGAGATTCCTGAAGTTGTGATCAAGAAAGCTACCCCAAGCGTACTTGAAAGATGTCAGTATTGTGTAGCTGGTGAAGAAGACCACTTCGAGCACCTGTTATAACTATATAGGTATCAATGCAATGAAGACCTGCTTTTGCTCTTCTCAGGTATAGCTGTGTAGTTCCTGTATTAACAACGTGTGAATATTATTTTTGCTCTTCAGATAACGCCGCTCGCCTTCTCCGTTTTCGTAGACGGCTTTCACAATTTTAGTTCGCCTTGTTCTTGCTCTTCACCCCTCGTTCTAGCAGTGGGCAACAAGGGCGATCGAGAGCCCTCTGCTCCAGGCGAAGGGGGGCCGCGAGGAGAAAGCACAACACGCGAAAGGAGGGTAAATTAAAGTCACGGTATTCGTTTCCACATACGCCTTTAATTGGATGGGGAAAGCCCAGGGAAAACCCCATAGGGTACAGCCGGCATTGGGGCTCGAACATACGACGTCTCAACATGAGAAGCGCGCACTCAGCCCACTCGGCCACGAATTATTTATTGTTATTATTTTTTGTCTTTAATAAATGAAACGTTTTCAACGATACAAATAGGACTGCTAAGACTGTGCTAACGAACCATATTCCGAAGCTTGTCACGTAAATATGTACATGTAAACCTCACTTATAACTGCATTACATCAATAGCTGCGTCAGTGGTGCGTATAATGGGAAAAAGAAGGATGTAGGTTGCCACAATGTCCTACTGGTTAAATCACAACGACTGACTGATATATAAAAACAAGAAAGCACAGGGTCATAACAAAATCGCCACCTTTTCCACTCATGTCTAAGTGTGCAGGCACTATGACAAAAACATATAATAATAAAAAAATATGAGTTTTTACGGTGCTTCGAGGTTATGAATATCTCTATTCATGGTTCAAGTTGATGGGAATCGTATATCCTACGTACCGCTGTTGGGGTCGGCTGTTCTGAGGTTGCCGATGTATTCCAAATTGAATTTCCCTATTCTTTTCCGAACTGATATTTAAACCCGAATGTGTGGCAAAAAGAAAAAGCAGATAAAAACGAACAAAACCAGGCGTAACACATTCTTAACTTCCTTTGTATAATAGCCTCGTATAATAGGACGCAACGCGCGCCCTTTGCTTCTGACAGCTCCATTGGAAATGCTATTCACTACAGGCTATAACGCACTCGAACGCAACTGGGAAAAAAGAGACTCTTAACGTTGTCTGAGCTTACCCTTGAGCGATAGATCGGCAGCCGTCAGAGGCAAACTGAAGGAATACGAAAATGGTCAGGAAGCTGTGAGCAGAGCCAAGGAATACGGAACGAATGCATGCGACAATAAAACTCGAAAAAAGTTAGGATCGGTCAAAGTTATCGTGGTACAAGCTGGAAAACGGGACATGGTGTCTCTCGCCGACCTCGCACTTTCCGTTCCACACACAAGCCGTTTTTGACGGTGCTGTACCGGCGGAGCCTTCATAATGCATTCTGCTGGCACATTCGCCACACGCGCAATTAATTTCCTGGCCATAACCTCTCCGCCCAGATTTTTGCGCGCCGTACAAAGAAGGAAACGAACACCGGACCGCTCTTGCATTCACAATGCTTTCAGTGGCCAACATTCAAGCGAGCATGGTCAGATATCCTCGTAACGGTATTCTTATCATCCTGTACTTACTGTACTTTCTTTTCTGTCTCTCTCTCTGCCGTCTGTGTTTGTTTAGCGGAGCTTTCGGTATTCACCGCCTAATTGGCTATTCGGGCGCATGTGGTTCGGACGCCCCAGTTGTACTTGTTATTCCGGGAGGTTCATTATTCGGAGTGGGTGTTTTGTATGAGAGAGTCGTCTTTTTTCCTCGCTGCCTCATTTGGAATGCTCTTCGTCGGCGATCCCTTCATTTGCCTTCGCAGGAGATCGTAAACAAGTATTTCCTTCGATATTTTCCGATGCATGTTTCCCTCCCCACTGATGAGCTGAGCTAGCCCTCGAGAAAGCGTTTGACGTCTCCCGCAGCTGTTGTGGTACAGAGAAATCTTTTACTCTTCCTTCACGTATCGTACACGGCCAGTGAATCAAGAACCAAAGCTGACTTCCGGCACAGCAATTTGCCCTGTTCTGTTTATAGTCGTGGCTCAGGAATTTGCGAGGAGCCGCCAGAAGAAAAAAGCCTTTTGTTTTAGGAAACTTCTAATAATGCTAATGACGGGTACCCAAAGCATCAGTATCTGGCGAACAGGTGTGTGACGCGCGTCTGTCGTACAGGGTGGTCAGAATGTCGCTTCTTTATTTTGCTGTTTTCGCATGAGTCGGAACGAAGAACCGCGTGTCGTCTGCCAGATGTGTCGCGCGTAGTGACTCTCCCTCGTTTTCGGCCCTACATTGTACAAGCTCGTACCGTCTTCCCTGTGTACCTTTTCTCTGTAGTGAATATAGAAGATGATACTGTGGGTTCTATGCAACAGCAGCTAGTGGAAAGAAACACTGCATTTAAGTTTTGCAAGACGTGTGTAACGTGTATCACGTGTCTACGTCACAACTGACGCGAATGAAGTATCGATGGCCTCCTCGCCCTATTATACGTCTCTAAGCTGCCTGTTCATTCATCACAACAATGCAGTCTGTCACTCAGTTAGTTCATTTGGATATTAACTTTCGAATTGTTTTTTAATTGTTTTAGCTCTTTCTCGACATACGTGTTCTGCTCGATAGACAGTTCGCACAAACCCGGACCCCAAGGTGATGAACCTTTTGTTAGCTTTGCTTATTTCTTTCATTGACTTTTTCTTTTTTTAAATGCGACCCGAAGAAAAATTAAGATAAGAAATCATCGAAATGTATCGATAGACGGAGGAGCATATACGCAGGATATTAAGTGGAATGGCGTGTACATGGTCTCAAGCCGAATGCACAATGGTTGCTCATGCATATGGGCGGACGAAGATAGATGCGTCGGCGAAGCAGATGTTCCCTCGGTCCATTTGCGAGGCATATACGCGAGACGAGCACAAAGATGCTGCTACCCATCAGCCTACGACACCTGTGGAGCACACACATGCAACACGGGCGCTTCTGCTACTCGGTGCGTTTGACGCACTTCTCTGGACCAGCCGAGCTTCCGAACGCTTGCTGCCGCTGCACGTGCCCACGTTTGCGGGCTTGTGCTGCAAAGACACCGGACTAAGTGCCAACAGCTCGGCGTTGCTAAGTGTGCCAATGTTTTTCGCTCATCCAGGTACGTCCTTTCCTTGAGCATATTCTTCGTGCCATGTCACTGCGTGCAGTAGGCAGGCGAGCTCGGTATACAGGTGCCCTGGGCAGTTGGGGTACTAGGGAATTCCAGAAATTGAGAGACAATCAGTGGGCATAAACGAATGTGTATGCAGTCACACAGGGCGTAGAGCTAAACGATTGTTCTGTGCTCTTACAGGAAATAGGACTGTCTACAATAAGGCATTGAATATAATGAAGTGTTCTGTACATGCTTTCCATGCACGGAACATACTATATGCATAGTGATGGATATTTGAAGAAACGGAAATAAAAGGAAAAAGCTAAGACAACCTTCGTTGGACATATTGGCGGTTGAAATCTGACAGCAATATCGCATCTGACCGCTGCAATTTCATTCTCTACATTTAGCCCGTTTTCTAGACTGGGCACGCGTATATCGGTGAAACCTTCTTGAATTATCTGTACACTGCCCGATGTTCATTTCCTCTCCCATTTGTGTTAGTAAATTTTCCGCGATTGAAAATTAACAGCTGTGTTGGGTAGTTCTCCGTTTTAGGTCGCGTCGTGTTCGTTTTGTTTTTCACCTTGTGCCAAGTATAACCAAGTTTCCACCCTTTTCTTAAATGCAAAGGCTGTGGCTGTAGTGAGTGTTTTGAGATCTCCCCACTTCTCGCGATTCTGTGCGAGTCTTGCGCGCCAACCCATGATGCACTTCTTACCTGAGAGTATGACTGCGATAACGCGATGTAATTAGAATGACATTAAATATCATCTCCTTTGCGAAAACGCGTGCTTTATTTTCTTTTCTTTTTTCTTTTTCATAGTTATCCCAGTTAATAACCCTTCTCATTTCGTATCGTAGAGTCGCGGTTCAGATAGCAATGACTGAAGGAAAACGGCCGCAGCACTTCTCCCCTAAGCATTTCTCTCACTTATGTTCAATGGCACTCATTCGTCAGCGTAACTGCATAGAGTCTTTGTTTACGGCTACGTTAAATATCCTCCTGCTGCAGCTAAGCGTTGAAGCTAAGTTCTTGAAGGACAAGGGCTACTTGTGAGCCGGCAAGAGAGTACCTTCTCAGCGCCTTCCCAGTGTTCCAGGGTAGAGCCTAAACACGGGGAGTGGCGAGCCCAACGTTAAATATTGATCTCAAACTGCCAACGCATCGCCAATCGGGACACGTCGTCTTGAAATTCGCAAGAGTACTACGACAACCCTGTTGAGGATCTGCGCGGAATGCAGTTCTCTTCTTCCAAGTTTGTTTATGAGATGGGGCCACCTGAATAAAACATGGCAGTACGACCCTCAAATCTAGTTTTCCTTCACTTCAGTCCTGTCCTGCCCCGTGTAATGTCGCTGCTCGGGCCGCGAGGGCATGGCTCGGGTACCATTTCGGGCATCTTTACAGCATTCTGGACATGTACTTATTTCTATGCTTTTTTTTTTCTCTCTCTCTCTCTTCCTCTCTTCCTAGAAAAACACAATATGGAATAGAATGTCGCAAGTGCACTAAAGTGGAAGCAAATGTTAAAAAAGTGTGTGTGTATTGTCATCAGGTAGGGGAGCTACCTACTCTGGAGGTAGGCCCCTTTACAGGTGTAGTACCATTACTCTAGAAACCACATAACAACAATGTTAAACTAATCTATAAATCAAATGAGGAGACGGAAGGTGTACCATGAGAGTAACCGGAGAGTACCATGAAAGTATCCATATAATCAGGTGACAATTGCGGCGGTACCAGCTCAACTTCTTGTGACAGTCGAATGCAGGGCCGGTTCTGGTGGCAAATGCTGCAATGAGAACCAACTGATTTAGATTTTCCCCCAAATGTTTGTCTTTATGTGGGGAAAGGAAAGCGATTACGAACGGTTGGTAATAGCGACAGGATATTCGTTAGCATGGGAGCAAAGTCAGATGTCTTCCTAAAGGATGAAAAACACAGAGACAGAAACACAACGAGAGGATACGTAAAGCTGTCTCGAAGACAGGTATATTTATTTCATGCTCCATACGCATTTGTTCCGTAGGCTGTTTGCCCAGTATTATTCCGCTACATGTAGCCTGAACTATAAGAGAACGAGAAAACAATTAAAAAAAAAGGTTGGAGAAGCAGATCGAAACAAGGAATTTTGAAGATGATATTGTAGTTGCCTTGCAGCATTATTACAGCTGCTTAGAGTAAAATGGACATAAATCACTAAAGACTACGATGTGCTGTATAACAGTGTGATCCACTCGTGAATGTATCCATCGATTTCCATCAAAAATATTGAAAGCTGCGCGAATGGGAATTAGAAGATGAATGGTCTGCGAGCTTAATGGGCTCACTGGACATCTCACACACACACACTCGTTATCGAAACTGATCGTGTGCAGCGAAAACAAATGCTGGCCAAAGTGGTCGTATAGTACGGTCTCCGCTGGAGTTCAAATGAGTCTTGTATTTTGTAGCCTTCCTTAATTAACGCGCATTGATCGCCTCAAAACGACCATGCCCCCACGTTGAAAACGGGTGCGTTCATCCCGGCCTAAGAGGAGAATGCATTTCAGTTCGGAATTACCCGCTTGTATTTTCTCTCGCTCTGGTCTACTTCCCCGTAGAAAGAGCGCGAGATAAACAACGGATGTCGTATCAGCATGGTGTTCGTCGTAGTGTAATGGAGCGGTGATCGTGGTTGCACTGGCATGCGAGACGAGCCATTTTCCTATCCCCCCTTTGTCTCCCTTCACCTTCTCCCGATATGGGAGTTATTAGGGACGGTCAGTGGAAAGGGTCGCCGATATACCGTCATTAGTTATATGTCGACGTCCGGCGAGCCTGTCATTGGCAGTCGTTCCGCTCCTTCGGCCTCCCTTCTTATTTCTTCCATCAGTCCATTTTGCGATAAAGGACAGCATGGGACATTTATTTTGCCATAACGTTGCCCCGTCCGTTGCTTGTTTGTTTGGGACTGGTCGTGCAAGCATGGCTGCAGCGTCCGATGTTTAGATATATTGGCAGAGGGAAATTGGACACGCTGCGCAAAGGGGCTCCACAACAGATTTCATGTTTGTTACATATTGTCGTGGATGTACGTGCCATTTTCTGGTCCCCATGCGTTTAACGTCTACTAGTGATTTGTATTCTCCTATTTGTCGTTTTTATTCCTAAAGTCACTGTTCGAACTAACCATGAGCGTTCATGTATAGGCTCTGGCCAGGATCTAATAGTTTTTTAGACCCTTTTCTATGTACCAGTCTGCGCCCTAGCCATTTTGCGCGGTCACGATCCGTAACACCGTACATTGTGCCGCATGCGCTATTACAAACTAGATCTCTTAATATTATAGTGTCGCCATCCGCTCATAGCCAAAGTCTGTTGACGTCAGCGGAGTGTACAAGCATCTCATTGAAGTATTACCAAAAATCTCTATATTCACCGGGAGCCCAGCAGCAACTCGAAAACTTCCGTGGTCAATACCGCTGCCAAAAAAATCACTCTCCTTCTTTGGTTTGAGGACAAAAAAGAAGCACGTTTCATCACCCATCTTAAAACAGGGACACTGGGAAGATGAGAAGAGATTGTCACTTCATACTCCTGCAGTGGATTCCAGCGCATTGTAGCGTTCAAGGAAAATGAAGATGCTGACAGAGTTGATGCAGCGGTTCATCAGGGTCGATCACCGGTGCCCATCATTTTGACCAAAGTAGACCGTCCAGCATTCTTGTCCATGGCCATTCAACTATTGGCCCAGCAGAAATAGCAGAGGGACATCACCAGTAGCGCCCTGATGTATTCAGTTGACCCATCCATGTCCTACTGCGCCCCTGCTACATCGCGCTGCTTTTCTTCTCCTCCGCAGACACCGCCTAAATGCAGCCTTCGCCCCACAGTTTGAACACATGCTGCGGTTAACGGACCAACTGCGGTATAGTTGCGGACATGGAACATATCCTGCTCCACTGCACGCTATACCAGCCGCAACGTGAAATATTCGGAATGAAATTTTGTAACATCAGTGGTGCAGCAGTCAGCCTCGCAGCAATCCTCGAACCTGGTCAAGACGCACAGCTATCGCATCGGTGCACCATGTTGTTCTTGAAGTTCCCTACAAGTACGGGACTAATTAATAGCATTAGGATGTGCTTATACGCACACATGTTGTATTTTTTATGCTACCTGAACTCTGCAGGCGATAGCCGGTCATCGCAGCCGCTTTTAGCTTATCTCTCTATCACAAGTATGTGTGTGTACGTGCGCGTACGCGTGTGTCATAATCACCCCGCATCCTACACCCTTGCAGAATGAGGTAGTGTGCCACGCTTCTAGTGGCGAACCACCTCACTTCATCATCACCACTTAATGTTGTTGTTCTGTTGTTTGACTTTTCTGTTTTTCTTTCTTTGTGGATGAAGCACAACCTAAGTTGGCTATAAATATATGTTGTTGCGACCGAGGTCTAAAGCCTGTGAGAAAAGCCAGGGAAGGGGTCCGACGTCCGTAACGACCGAAGTGATTATTATATGACAGGTAGACGAAAGACAAACAATTCTTGTCAAGCGCTTTTAAGGAATACGTTGCGGAAATTGACCAGTCTTGCCCAGCTATATCGGGTGGTCACCAGGAGGAATGGCTGGGTTAATCCTTCGGAACCGTCTTTCGTGCTTCGCATGTGGGCCCATGGTATACGTCTAGTTTATGGTCCCCCAGAGAGGCTGGTTGAAAGGGCTACCTCTATCTGATTCACAATTTCGGTTAAACACTGAGTTGGTTGGCCTTACTCTGCTTTGGGATGAAACCTCGTGCCCCAGCTCCATGTCAAGAAAATGGCGAAGGAGTTGAATCGTAACAATGGTCACGAAGATGAGCGTCTGGTTTTCAGAGCGAAAAGGAAGGATGAAACGGAGGAAAGCTTCTCTGTCGATATAAAGTAGGCGTTCCGGGAGAGCCCTTGGAAGTCCCATTTGGTTATCCGGGCAGAAGCACCTGTAATGAGTGTTCTTTTTCTGCTTTTTTTTTTTTTTTACCCTTTTCATGATCCCCAGCGAGAGGAAATTTCTGAAAACCGCGAATTATTCCCCTCCCGTCACTTCAGTTTTATTAGGTGCTCACGTTGGAGTAGCTGTATCAGGATTAACCCGACCCTCATCGGCAGAGAGGCCATTGTCCTCGCTCCGTGGTCTTTTTACTTGAGTTCTTCCCTGTTTACGACGTCATAATCAGGGTTAGGAAGGGCTTTCCCCTTGAGCGGATGGGGCTAGCTTTCCCAAATGGTGGTCACATAGCAGTGGGAAGGGTGTTAAATGTTATTCACCATCTATCGCGCGTCTAGGCAATTTTGACCATTAAATGGGGCGGGCGCGTTGTTGTTCTTGTTATACATGCATGGATTTCTGGCTGGAGAATAATTTAAATTATTCACACTTGCGCGACTGAATTCTTATTGCGCGATAGAGATGCTCTATTTCTACCTGAATACATGGGGTAATCCTGTACAGCTTCCAGCAAACGTTTAGCGCGCGCCGTGTGTGTGTTTTATGCACAGCGACTCCATGTGGCCCGGTAAAATAGGCGATAGGATGGGTGAACGGCTGCTCTCTACGCCGACAGGTAAACAGCTCGATACTATCGCCACCTGCAGAAATGCCGTGCTAATCCCGAACTTGCCGCGTTCGTACGTACGAACAAGAATATAAAAATAAATATATAAAACAGAAGCGGTGTGATAGCGGAAGAGCAAGAAGGAAAAAGAGAGGAAGCCTTCCGCGCCACTTCCCAACAGCCAATGATTCCAAGAGTAAGGAATGCAGAATCAGCCGAGGCATCAACGAAACCTAATGAATTGGCTTTTAATTGCGAACGGGGCGCGTGTCACGTCTTTTCCCCTGTGTGTCGCAGGTGCTCACTTAATTGAAGCACCTCGTCGCCAACCGTTCTCCCACGCTTTCGTCCTCCATGATTACTGCCCGGTTTAGCAGACAGCCTTTGCTCTCGCTCAATGGCGACTCACTTCTTGAGGGACTCGTTCGGAGTCAAATGCCAGAACAAGTAGCGGTTGGAAGAGGTTATGTTTGGCTTGTTTTCCATGCACTTTTTCTTGTTGTTCCTTTTGCTCACTTCTTTGGTCTACTTATTTTGTTGTTCGTTTTTTTTTTTTTTTAGTTTTCATTCTTCTTCCGTCAAATACGTAGTCTAAGAGTAATAAGAATAAGATACATAAAAATAAGCCATCAAATTCACTGTATAATAGCACCAGAGGTCTTTCCTCGCGCGTCTCATATTCTCCATCATGTCCATTCATGTCATTTCCATCATGTCCAAATCATGTCCATTGTGTACTGCTCTGTTTGGATGTCTTTGGAAGTAAATGGAGAGGCGGAATAAAGGCATTACTTTATATAGTTTAAGAGCAGCGACATAGTCGATGCTGAAAGCACTGTATTAGCGAAACGGTGCAGGTAATGTGTTTCACTAAGATCAGCACATATTCGCATTATGTAGTGCGATATCTTGGGCGGCGACAATATAATGACCATTTTCCGTGCCGCGAATGACCAGTGCAGCACGGTATACTGCTTGGTTATTCATATGGTGGCAATTTTCTCCGTCCACCAGCAAGTGAACCTCTTCTTGAATAGTGTATACAGTGTCCTGTCCTCTTGTGCGATATAGTCTCTTAACGGTGTAGCCTCTGGGACAATAACGAATGAATACTTCAAGCGAGAATTGCAGATCCTGTGAAAACAGTCGCTGGTAACACGTAATTTTGCCTTATCGCAAATTGCACGTAGTTAGCGAGCGTTCGTTTGGTCTGCATTACATACATAACTGGCCTCTGGTCCCAACCCAGTGTCACTCTGCGTCCTGTAATACTCTGTCGTCCTGTGCTCTACATAAAATGTCCACATCGCGCAGACATCTAATATAATAATGCCGTGGTTGTGTTGGAGCCACCACCCGTCGCTGCACGCAGAGAACAAGAAAATAACCCGCGCAAAGCGACGTAGCATGGATTACATAGACCTTGTCTGGCGTCCTGAGGGCAGAAGTTGCCGGTGTGCCCTGATGAGCTGATTAACAAATCGCTTTGTCAAGACCGCGCTTGACTACTTCTCAAAAGGTTTTCTCCTGCGGGTCTGGGCAAGGCCTCGTTGGAAAACGAAACAACGATAAGAGTGGCGCCCTCATGTCTCCAGCCTGCGATAGGTTTCACCTCGCCGGCCTCCTTCACCCTGTTTGTGTTCGAGCGGAAATGAAAGAAGCCATTCTTTTCGCCGGAAACGCAGCATTGCCTTCAAATATATAAGCGTTTCTTTCACTTTTCGGCGTCGGCGGTGTAGATGGGGCTGCCTCACATACACACGCTCCTTCAAGTCAAGGAAAAATAATTTTTTTTCTCTGTTTCTTGCTTGTCTCGCCGGCATATAACTCAATGAGGGGAGAGAAGGCCCTGCTATATAAAAATTGCGCGCAGCATGAACGGCAAGAAAGGAGGAAGAAATGATGGAGAGATTCCTCGTTCGCAAGAACCCAAGTGGCTCTTCCAATTGTTGCAATGGAATGACCTTTATTGTTTACGTCCTGACTTTGAGTCGAACACTCATATGTGAGCTGGAAGCGCAACCTGGCAAAGAAGAGGAGAACAGCGCTTCCATTTGTCGGTGGCCGCCTCCGACGGTATTCGATGTGGATATCGGCTGGAATGGCGCAACTTTTGCACTTCCGAGACGGATGCAATATTGAAAGCCGGCCTCTCGTTCGAGAGGAACTTTTTTGATTCATATTTCATCGCCTGGCGAATTTCAGGCCGTTGAAATTTTCCTATCGCCAGGTTATCTTTCTCTGTTCCTCCTTTCCTGTCGACCTTTCTCTCGCGCGAGGAAAGGAAGCAGCGAGTGGGCGTCGTTATTTTCAGAAAATTCAACGAAAAGAATAAGCCTGTTCAGCCAATGGTGGCACGAACGGCGGAGCTACCACAAACAATCTGCTTCTTGCAATTGGTCAGGAAAGAATATATTGAACGTCTAATTCTGAACGGTTGTACTCCTGAAGACAGCAAAAATAATAATAAATACAACAAAATGTGTGTCCGAGAAGCGACTCCGACCGCTAGACTGCAGCTAAAGTGAAATTTAAAGCGCCATTAAGAACTTAATAGGACAATGCGCGCTGGTAATCTCAGCGAACGTGTTTTGGTGCTTTCTCATGGTAGAATGAATGTCATAGTCATCTGAATGGATATTGATGAATTCATCAGTTGGCAAGGTCGTGCTTCGATGTGTTTTTGATCTCTCTCGAAAGCATGAAGCAAGCACATGGCAACGAACAACGTTATATGTTCTCTTGCATTCAAAGCTCAAAATGTCTCCAATCGTAAAGGGCGACGCCTAAAGCCGAGCCCCAGCTCATATCGCGTCACATTTTGAACCGCAGCTGGTGATAGACGGAACGAAAGGTGCAACTACCTCGCCTCCCAATTACGGGGGGAGCTTTCGGGGTGGTGGCAAATGAAAGTTATTGATATACGGCGTTATTGATAACGTTATTATTGTTATTTCTCAAGTTACGACCGCTGCGTGCTCTTCCCCTTCCACTGGGGGCGCGTCGATGAAAAATGATTTTAAAAACGCTCCGCGAAACGGAACAGGTTGCCGCTTCCGTGCGTCACCCACAGGGGTGGTTCACGTCGTGCATCATCCTTTTATCGACTGCCGCGCCTCATTTATTTGGATGTTTCTCAGTGACTGTTTTCCTGACGTTCGTCTTACGTTACGTGTACGCTGTAGTCACTGTTTGAAGATCGCTTTCAACTCCTGTTGCTCCTGCCCTGCATAGCTCGTCCATTGGCCTTTGTCATTGATGGGGAATAGGCCTTCGAGTGTCAATCGGACACAGTATTCTATATGTTGGTCGAGCAACCGCTGTTAAATCTAGTTCGAAGCCAAAAATGCGAGTCGCTCACTTTTAGTGAGCTTTGTGTGCTCTATCGTTACTGAGATAACGCAGTTTTCCTTACAGAATCGTCTCAATGTAATTGTAATTGTGCCCATTTTGGTAGTAGGTATTATCAACAGAAAACAACTGAAGTGTCGCGGGATGTCGCTTTCAAGTTCTGTTCCTCACGCAGTGAAGAAGTGTGGATCACGAGACTGAGATGCCTCGCCACGCCCCTGAATTTTTACTTGCATCGCTGCGGTCGTCGAGACTCCCCACTTTGCGCACTGTGCGGTGTGAGTGAAACGGTCCCCCACTTTCTGCTGGAATGTCGTCTATATTCCGTCTGGCGTTTTAATGTACTACAAGCCTCGTGTCGCCGGCACGGAATCACCTTCACCCTCGCATCCATTCTCTCATTTGAAAAACTACACCTAGGGCACTGTGAAAAAGATATCGAAAGCGCCCTATACCACTTCTTAATGGCCACATCCCGCTTCTAACTTACCAATACCCACGCTCATCCGTGGCCAAACGTCGCCGTGGCTAGTGGCCAGTCAGGTGGAGGCAGAAGAAGAAGAAGTTCAGTACATGGCGCGTATTCCGTACGTAGTTTTTTCTTCTCTCTCATTAAAGCTCATGGGCACATGACCCTGCAGAACATGACGTGACACGAGTTTGTCCTCCGCTGCATTAATTCACATGTTCTGTGCACAGTGTTGTAGGCTGTGTCCGAACGTGCCTTTAATTCTTCCCGAATTTTCATTTTCTTCATAGTTTCTTTGTCATTCAATTTTAACCTGTCTAGAGAGAGAGCAGCTCAACGAAAAAACCTGCATCCTCTATGTACTGTTCCTGATCATCGTAGTCATTCATAACCATCAGTGCACCTTTTGGGCATGACGTCTTCTCTTACCGATGTGAAACAGCGTTTCTTTGCACTCCCCTTCCACTTTGAGCGCACATACACTGCGCAAACTGAACCACCGGCACGGCACCATCCGTCACCGTTCATGCGAACTGGCTTCATAACACGACCAGCGGCATAATATATACGTCCGGTCCGGAGTGTACATATTGGCAGGTTTATGTATTCCTAGCGGGCCCCTGTGGTGTAAATTGAAAATCGTTTTTCCTCGATTGTAATATGGGCTACATCTCGGGCACAGTCGCATTCTCTCGATATATTTCATTCGGCGCGAGGAAGGGAGAAAGGGGAGAATTTAGGTTTGTGCCTTTTGTCCATGTGGCGAATGCCTTTTACGATGGCCTCTCGGTCTGCGAGCTGCCAGATGTCGCTGCAGTCTTTCTTTTTCTTTTTTCCTTTCTCTTTTTTCCCTTTTTGCTCGCTAACAGCTTGCCCGGGTATAGCATGCGACAGAGAGAATTTCTCCCTCACTTCTTTGGTCTGAGAGAATTTATGAGAGCGATTGATCGCGCACCCTATTATCTGTTCTGTTTCGGGGAGAAAGTGTGTGACAGTTCTTTGCGCGCGCGCGCGCGAAATGTTTTTTATGGCGCACGCGCTGTTTTGAGCGATTACATATGTATCCCCAGTGCCGTACGAGAGTAAGACAAAAGTCTCCTTCACATACACCTGCGCACAGAAGGCAATTTCCAACAGTTGAATACGAAATTTTACTACTTGGCATTCCTGCCTGTGCACGTATATGTCAACACTAAAGCTATCGCTTTGAGAGAAAAGTCATTTGCTGACAGTTAACACCGGTAGACAGTATTTTTTTTCTCACCATCCCGCCAGAGCTGACGATGCGGTTGTTCAACGGGGCATTTCGTACAGCGACGGTTGATGTGCTACGCTTTTACGAGTTGCGTGCCAGGAAGCCGTTAGAGAGGAACAGCTCATCGCGTGTGATTTAATAATGGTTTTGACGGTGGAAGAGCTTCCAATTGATTAACCGTTTCCCTTTTTTCTGGAGCTGTAGGTACCGCCTTAAGTGGCCTCTATCGCCACAGTCAACCACAGGAAGGAACCGCTCGTCATGCACTTGGCTGCACGCAAAGGCGATTGCTTGAGCAGCTCTTGAACAAAGCTTCGCGAGCCTTTCGTGAATTAGTGACACTTCTGTTCGATCGAATACTCAGGGGCCCCAATCGATAGTTTTTCTTCTCACCGGCTTTATACGTATACGTTTACATTTGCCAGTAACATGGGGACAGAGTAGGTAGAGTGAGCGGCTAGTGACAGCGTACTCTGTTGGACAAAGTAGTCCATAATCACCAGGTAGTGGGTTTCAGGGACCACTAGCGGCGTGATCGCGAACCAGTTACGTCGACCGATGTCGTCTGTCTCTTACAAGCTCCTTACAAGACGACCTCGATGAGAACGCGCCCTTACACCACGGGTCTTCAAAGTAGCCTGTAGGGTGTCTCGAGATATCTCTCATTCAGGCGAAATTTTGAGTTTTCCTGTTCAGTAAAGAAGCCTGGGCGGTAAAGCTATACACTTTCGTACACAAGCAGCGTGTCGTCTCAGTAGGATGCCGTTTTGCAACGTGTTTTGCTACAGCTGGCTGTGCACGGCAAAGTTGAAAGGGGTACGCCTTTATGAGAGAACACGGTAATCTCTAGCACCTACACGGCGGTCTCTTGTCGTGTCGCAGGCATATACGAGGAGCGGTCACGAGAGCTTGCATGCCCCTCTCTCGTCGCCTGCGTCCACTTCCCATTGTGCCGTTATACGAATTGCTGGCGAATCCCCCACAGCCCGTGTCGGTCCGCTTCGCACACAGTGATAAAAGAGTTTACACTGCTTATCTTTCCTCTTGCCGGACTCGGTTATATATGTCAAGTTCCTAAAAGTGGTTAATGTCAAAAGACTAAGCAGGACGTAGGCGTTGTGATGTCGTTATGCGATGTCTGTAGTCGATTGTGTTCGAGGCTGTTAGAGCATAAGTCATAGAATTTTGCGCAGTTAGGATAAGGACATATGAGGAATGAAAGTGCTTGGACACTGAAAGACACGAACGTTGGTGTCTTCTGTTTGCGTGTCTTGTCCTTAGCGCTTTTGTTCAAAACATGTCTTAAGAGTCTAATCTTTATACACGGAATAAAACGGATGTGCTTTGCCGCATGGCAGAAGCACACCGTTCATGCTCCTAATAAGAACCATGAGGATGTAGCAGGCACAATATTGGTTTGTTCTAAAGTTGTCTCTTTTCCCTTTTCAGGTAAGACAGCAGGGGTGATGCCGGGAGAGCGTATATCTGGACTAACGTGCTCATTGAACCATTCCATCCACAGGCTGGTAAGCTCTGGTTATAAAATAGCTAGCAAAAAAAATGGTATCAGGGCCCAGGAGCAAGTACTACGTGTTTGTACACCGACTAGAGAATCCGGAAGCATTCATGGTCGAGTATAGGCTAAGCACCCGCTCCTCGTGTCAAGGGTCCTACCCCCAGCTATGCTGTATAATGGGTATTTACGTGGGTTTTCTTCCTTACGAATGTCGTATGCCGGTACGTGTATCTGAAGTCGACCCAGGACGCACCTGCCCTCTCTGTTGTTAGCCGTCGCGTTGCCCGCATTAGCGTGGTTGAATATAGCCAGCAGCATCGATAGACACGACCACTGGCTGCTAACTTCGCTCATGGTAGAATCATTTTAGGCACCGTCACCGAAATAATATATAAACTCTAGTTTTCTAGTTCCGCTTCTGCCCCCCTTTGTCACCAATGGTAGGTTACCTGCGGTGTGCACACCTATAAGCCCATCTCACTATGGCTGAAACGGAGGCGTTGGGAGCGTCACACTGTTTTTGTCACTTCGTGTTTCTTTGGATCAGCCTCTCTGCAAAGTTCCACGTATGGGTCCACCTTCCTTCTCTGCTAGCAGTCGAATCAGTTCACTGTGTTTTGCGGCTTCGCGTCCATTGATTGCATTCCCCTTCCATCTCTTTCGTGAGAGCACGTGCGAGGTTACGCCGAATAAACTGGCATCAACGTCGTGTCCTAAACGCTTGTCTCGATAGCCCTCCAGATACTAGTTTTTGAAGTAAACATAGATTACCTTCTATGCATATACGCATCGAGGGCAACGTGTACTGCTGTACGGAGTAAAGATAATGTTCTGACGATTTTGTGAATAGGATTGCATAGTGGGAGCTGCGCAAAGAAAATTGTGCGATGAATGGACCTAAAAGTTCGATGGTGGTCACACATGCATTGCTGAGCACTTCATGAGCCCAGCTAGTATGAAACGTGGGTTGAGCGAAAGTCATTGGGTGCTACCACCACAACAGGTGCCTTAACCTCAACTCGCAGCAGTAATCTACCCGTTGGCTGCTTCGCTTCTTTTGATATTTCTGTCGCAAATATATATATATTTTCTTTTGTTCCGAACAGTCAGGAACGTTGCTACGGTGTAATGTTCTTTCTCTCTTTTTCACTGGAGTGGAGTTTAATGAACATTTTGTGGGGTAGAAGGTAAAGACAAAACTGTGGTCGATCCTTCTACCTGGCTGTTGTTCCATTTTTACGACGCGGAGCGAAGTAACAGGTATTGGGCAACCTAGGGCGCTAATGGGCCGCACTCGGCGAACTCCTATGATAAAATAGCCAGTCAGGTTGGGTACATGGACGGGCTTCGGCATAAAAGCCGACGTTAGCCCGTCCCTCTCGCCGTCCATTGGCGCAGCGCTAATGCGTTATGCCGGAGTCCATTTGCGGGAAGTACAGCTAATGCCCCCTAGCTGTGTCTCAGCAGTGTGATTAATTACGCCACGGGTCTCCTCTATGCTTTGCGCCTGGCACGTTTTATTAGAGCCGTGACGCTCCCCCCCATCTTCGCTGGGGTTGGATCGTAAAATATCCTCGCGTATCGGGATGGCGTAAAAGGATTGCGGTTTTCGTCCCTGTTTCGAATGAATGTTATCGCGATGGTGTTTCTTGTGCGGGGACATTGCGCCGATTATGTCATTCGTTCGCCTCGCCGTTTGCTTGATTATGGATGTTGTCGTTCTGGTTGAGGACTCATTCTCTATGGATGGGCTAGTGTTGATAGGCAGGAGAAATGATGCTGTGTCGTAATATCGCGTTCATTCACCTCGGTATGTATTGAACGTGGCGGAAAATACATAGCTCGTTCCATAAGGCAATGCATATATTCATGAAAGGTTCCGGGGCACCAAGTCCACCATGCGGTTGGTGGACGGAGCAAAAGTGCCATCTACGCATCACCTTCTTGTTCCGTCGCATAAAGTGTCCGGCTTCTGCTTTTTCCAGTTTAACCTCGTCGAGGGCCACTCAGTAGCACTCGCTGTGAACTTCGTCGAATGAATATGTCTTTCGAGTTACGTGACTAACTCGACGTGGAAAAATGGTATTAGTTGCAAGTTCGTTGTTCCTGTTGTTCCCGTTGTTCCTCTTGTCGTACGACTCCTGCACACGAAAATACCTGTTATAACGTGTCTTTGTTCGCAGTGTGTAGAACCAAACGACCGCACGTTGCATCAAGGTCAGTATAGGTCCCGTTATGACGGCTACCAAAGTTGCCAGCAGAAATTCTAGTTTTTGCGCTGGCACGGAAGCCATTTTCTCCAATTGGCCGATCGTATGCAGCGCGAATCCGCGAACAGTTGGCGACAGTCGTCATGCCTGTCATGAGTTCACCATAACGAACGCATGAGAATAGCACGAAGCAGAGCGCACCGTGTGTGGGCAGAGAGATTGTGGACAGCCAGTTGTTGTTCGTGAAGAGCGTGGGAAATGAAAGAGCGCAGACTCGTACTCTGAGAAGGCCCCGGGGGTCTCATGATGGATGACGCCCCGTAGACCCGACTCCCCCAGCTGTCCCCATTGATACTCGGGTTAATTGGGTCATGCAACTGCCTTTTAAGTGTTTTTCCTCACCTTGCTCTGGCTATTCATATTCGACGCTCGACGTGCTATGTGGCACTATTGCCGTTCTCTCCTGCCGCTCTCTTTCGCCACAAGCAGCCGAACTGACCAGCGGCTAATACCAAGGCTTGATTCAACATCATCGCAACGTCAGAGAGAATCTTTCACTCGTTTCAGCCAAAGTAAAAAATAAAAAAATAATAATGACCTCCGAACCGTTTCTAACACCTGTATACAGAAGCTGTAGAGAGTTCCATCATTTATTTGACCCAGAAAGAACAGCATGTTCCCCTTTCCTCTATTAAGGGAGCTGTAAATTACAGCTCTTGACCCTACAAATCTGATTTCATATTGCAGGTGAGATTGGCCTTAGGGTCACTGTATGTTTATATTAAACCTCGCGAAGTGCTCTCGACATGCATACGGGCATGCATCTAATGTGTAATACTTTATAACTTCTTAAGCATGCCATATAGGAGCCGTTCGTTAGGTCTGTGCACACAAGATAAGCGTGTACGCCATTATTTTCACAACTTAATGCGTTTTATGTGTACTGCTGTATTGAGGTTATTCCCTTTTCATTTACGCAGGAGGACGACCTCGACTTTTTTTTTTTTCACGATTTTTTAAGATCAGTTCAGCGAACTGGCATTAATAATTAATTGCATTAATGCAAAGCACTACAGTACGTGCCGTACACCCTAACAAAACTGAAAGAATACATTAGGAAACGTGGGCGATGTTGATGCTGATACACATAGAATGGCGGGAAGAGGTGATTCTACACGATTTTAGTACTCGATGAGGCTGAGCGTGAGGCTGAGGCCGACAAGAGAACTGTACGTGCACGCGCACCTTCAATCGTAAATCCCATGAAGTACACCTTACGGCATAGCCACGTTAGTTATGATCTTATGCGCGCTTAGTAGTGAAGAGGCTATGCACCGTTCGAAATGCATCTCAATATTCGTAGCAAATGTTATCGTCCGCTGTTCACGCTTTCGAAACACATGTGCCCCGACTTCAACCAAATGCGCTATACGCTCAGGGATACGCCCACTTTAAAAATGACGCAGGAGAACGAAATCGAAACTGAACTCCTGTTCTGTTCAATTCAGTTGTGGCTGCTTGCGAACAGATGGCAGCACATCGAGGTGCTGTCGCTTCGGCGGGGAGCTCAAATGTTTAAAGCGCGAGGGGGAGCCTTCCTCCGCCGTGGCTATCGATCGGGATTTTTTTCTATGTTCTTTCATTCTTCTTCTCGACAGCAACTCGGGTTCTCTTAATAAAAATTACGGTTATACTCTAATCGAAGCGTCGTTCGAACACGTAGGATCATAGGAAGGAATCGCTGAATCGCGGGATGCTCATGTACACCCTACTCACCAGTGTCTCCATTTCGACTAAAGAAGCCTCGTATTTAGTTTAGCGTGTTTCAGTGGCACCGATTGGTGCTTGATCCTTCGTTTTCGATTTCAAACTTCTGTGTTGCTTCATTCGTTCAGGTGTACAAGAAGCGGATTTGTTTCCTAATTTGTTTTCTTGCAGTCACTAGTGCACCAGTGGGCTGCTACCCGAGATACCAAAATGACGTGGTCATTTAATATTTCACGGCGTTCTCACCCATTTGTATTTGTTTCGAGCGTGTTGGTAAAGATCTCGATTCCTAACCTTTTGATATGGTGGCGGTTTCAAGCTGCCAACACTTTATTTATCTGTTGCTACGAGGTCGCAAGGACATCACTATTGACTTGCCAGTATATACGTATCGAGCGTTGGTACGTGCGCGTAAAACAGAGGCACCGGCCCCTTCTTGGTTCCCTCCTTGTGACAGGCAAAAGGCCGCGTGCACCGTGATTGATGTCTCATTTGGTGGTCAGCAGACCGGCAGGCTTTATTGGCAAGGGCAGCAAATCTGAAGTCGCACAGGAGGGTCGGCCTAATTCAATCCCTAGCGGGTAGTATTTTCTTTTGTTTTTCCCGGTTCCTCCAGCACGACTCCCAGTTGCATATTCGGTGAACGTACAACGCCATTAGGCTGGAGATTGCTGGGGAACCCAGGGAGAGGGAGCCTATTTACATGAATGTCCACAGGACACGCAGTGACCGCTCTCAATTGACGGGCCTTGGCTTCTGTCAAGGGACGCAGGGGGAACACGTCGCCGACTTGCAGTTACTTGGCTTAGAAAGAAGGACAGCTCCCTGGTCTTTCGATGTCTTTCTTATTTTCGTCTAGCTTTCCTCACAGACCACTTCGTCAAATTTGCTTCGCGCGAATAACATTTCTAGTGATTTTGTCACGAAATATTCCTGCTACTGTTTTAGTAATCGAAGCGATCAGGTGTGCATTTCCCTGTTCCGTTAGCGAAGAAAGTTTTTACGTCACATGTGATAAGAAAAAATGCAGAAATGTAGCGAAAAAATGCTACAGTGGAGCCGAGAATTTTCTCTTTTGGTGCATCTTTGCCATTTCAGTCCTTTCTTGCACCGTGCCTTGCGTGTTTAACAGTATTCAGGACGAAACCCTGAGACTAAGGATACTTTGTCCCCTGTCTGGGAAGTCTGTTTCTTCATCATCAGCTGAGACATCCTTTATAATCGTTACACCTGTCGCAGGTATCTCCTTAGCCTAAAAAGTTTGCTGTTTGGTTCACGAGTCATCGGTTATGCAATTGCTTCGATAAGCCCAAGTAGAAGCTATCGGTATATTTGGTCGAGTCAAGGCAGTTTTGCCTTTGCAAGCATCATTACCTTGCTGGGAAAAATTAAGCAAACAATAGGTAACAATATTTGTGCAGTAACGAACTTCTCCGCTTCGCCACTTTATTTGCAAGATTCGGATCCATTCCGTTTCTACTTAAGCCAATCGATAGCAGCAGGGCTTTGCTAAATGCTTTTCTGATATATTCAGCAGAACATACATGACACTACTTTGTGATGCCGTCGTTCCACGCATCATTTGTAGAGCTTCGTTTTATCATTTGACTGTGTGTACAATCTAGAGTGTGACGTACCTGTATAACAAGCATGGCCAAGGCCGTTTCGAGAGACTTTCGTACCTTAACAAGGGGTTATGGACCAACCAGCAGGAGGTATAATTGGCGTCACTTAGACTCATGAAGAATCAATGTCCCCTTCGTCGTTCCTTACTGCCATAACATATGTTGCTCTGGCCGAGCACGGTTTCTTCTGCTTGCCCATGTGGATCCTACCAGCTGTATCCGATGGGAAGAAACACGATGAAAGCTACTCTGATTAGACATGGAGGGAAAAGGAAAACGCGGGATTCTTCTCTTCCTCCTCCTCTCTGTGCAAGAAGCGGGATCATTTCATTCGCTATGATGCAAACCGTGTCTTGGAGGGGGAATTGGGCTCGATGAAGATTAATCGCGCACGCTGGCTGAGATATGGCTGTCCACTGTGCCCTGTGTCGTACAATTTGCGTATACACACGACTTTGTAGAAGTTGAACGGAAGAGGAAGGTGGAGGAATCAGTGTTTGCTAGGGGGGTGCAAGAACTTACTTGATTAGCAGTGTTGTCTAGTATATGTAGGATGAAGAACTACCGCTACGCGTTACCAATGTGAGAGGGCTCGGACTCGAGCACGTGCTCAGTATGCTGGGGGATCAGCAGCATATGATGCTATCATTCCCGTGCCTTTTGTTGTTGTGAAGTTAATGACGCACAACGTTATCACTCATTACTTTAGATGCCATCGAATGCATTCATTATGGCCATTGGAAAGGGCTCCGTAGGTGAAGCCATGTACATATCGTGATCCGTAAACAGCGCACGTACCTAGTTGCCTACACGTGTCATTTACCACGCACGATTATTAACATATTCTCTTCAAAATCTATCCTGGCAGGCTGCAGTGTTATGGCTTTGATTTCCATACATACTCCATTCTGAAACACTCGCTGCTTTCCTAATTCTTTTGTTCTTTCACTGCACTTACCTTCAAATTGAATATCTGTATGGGCTACAGCATAGCCTTGTAGTCCCTCATTCGCCACAGATGATCACGAGCGCGATTTGGGCAGGTTGTTTTGCATATCGATAGACGTGCCTTTTTTGTTTATTTTTTCGTCTTCGCGTAGTCTATGTGCATCTTAATGCTTCATGCAAGGAGAAAGAACGTCCATACGACACGCAGCCACATAGAGCATCGTTCCATAGGCCATTACACGGTCATTAGGGCTTATCGTATCGCCATATGCACGCTGGACACTCCGCATGCAAACTACGCGATTTGCATAGAAAAACGAGAAAGAGAACCCACCGTCTACGATGTAGCGTCCATCGAACGAGGTTTGTTCTTTCTTTCTTCTTCGTTTGTCGTTGCAGTCAACGTTCCCTCTTGTTTTAATTGAATGATCTCTGCGCTGCTGTGGCGAAGGAAAAGACGGCAGACGCTCTTGCAGGCCGTCAGTTGTTCGTACGCGCAAGGAAATGATTTCGTTTGTGATGACCAGCGAAAAGACGGGTAGCTCTGCGAAGTGCGTGGAAATGTGAGTATACGCAAGTGCGTCCTCTGTTACAGACAACAAAACTTTCGAAGTTCAAGTTGAAAAATTTGCCGATGACTTCATTGGCTGTGTGCATAGTTGTGTCGGTCTTCCTTTTCTGTTTTATTTTAACACCTATATATCGTTGTTACACTTCGCTGTACAATGCTTTCTGCATACCAAATTTATTGTCACCAGTCCCAGCGTGATTATTGCTTCATGGCGCCGCGCGCAAGATTATACGCTTTGTTCTCTGTCACCTCTGCATTCCCCGTTGACCATGCAGATGGAAGCGTCGATCATCGGTAATACACAGCAGCGACAACCACGTCCGAATGACGCGCGTGGCAGCAAATGACTCCTGAGTCAGGATCGTAAAAACGGTCGTCCGTCGTGCCAAATCCGATACTCGAGAAATAACAAACGGCCAGAGGTCGAACATTATTTTGCAGTCAGAAGCGGGAAAGTGATTTGTTTAGTTGCCTCCCCCGTCCGTCCATAAACAAGTGAGGGGTTCAGTTCGACCCTACCGGGAACAAGGCCAAATAACACAATCCTGGGAGGCGAACACCAGAGGACGAGATATTTCGAGGACCGTTCCCCTCCCGCGCGCCACTTGTCACCCTTGAACCCGCGTATTTTTTGCTCCTACACCCCACCCGGACAAACAAAAACAAGGCACGCGAACACCCGCTTCCCCTCAGAAACGACATCACCTACACGCACTTTAGAGCGTCGAACCCCTCCACTCCGCGCGGTTCGGGCCCTTTTTGCTGTTGCTGCTGCCACGCGCTTCCATGTGCCAGCCTCGAGGAATAAGCCTCGTTTTACATTTTTCAAGGTAACTTATCGCGTCGGGCTCCCTGTCTGACTTCCTGGCACGTGACGTCTTGTTCTTGATGAAGGGTTGGCCGTTTTCCCTTCTTTTTCTTCTCACCCGATACTTCGGTGCTTCCGCTGCAGGAAGCAGGGGAGCACGAAGATTGCGTTCGTCGTGATAGTGATTACAATAATCAAGTGCCAC
This sequence comes from Ornithodoros moubata, assembly GCA_029532675.1. Taxonomy (NCBI): domain Eukaryota; kingdom Metazoa; phylum Arthropoda; class Arachnida; order Ixodida; family Argasidae; genus Ornithodoros; species Ornithodoros moubata. Next base: position 2,443 of record JARGYV010116287.1, on the reverse strand, counting down.
TTCCCGTGACCTGCTTTTTTTAGCCTCCCTCCCCTGATGCACTTATGTTTTACCTACTCCTTGTTTGACATGAGATAGTATGTAGTCACCGATAGGGGAAGATGCTCGGCCAGCAGACGAGACTGTGACCTGCCGCTTTGTCGTCGTGGGGGTGCCTGCCCAAGCAGCACGATGTACTGAAACTCGGGTGTAATAGGGATGGACGGATGGATCAAGGTTACTTTTGTAGTTCGCGGCCCGTCAGAAAGACAGCGACAAACAGACAACACACCTGACGGCCGCACCTATTGCACTCGACTTTCAGTACATTGTGCTGCTAGGGTGGGCTGAATCGCAGAAGTGAAGTTCAGAAGGAGTTTTCGGCAAAGAGACAGGCTTCTCAGATCAGGCTCTGTACCACTTCATAATGGCAACAGCAGCTTCTAATTTACCAATACCCACGCTAATCCGTGGCCAAACGCCGCCGTGGTTAATGGCCAGACAGGTGAAGGCAGAAGAAGAAGAAGTCAAGCGCGTTTGTTCCTGCAGGTCACGATGGGGGGTATACGCGAGGTAATGAAATACCAGTGTGAACATACTTCAGAATATGAATTCTATAGATTCGCTTACGACGTGTTCCTTTCTTTCTGTTTTCTATTTTCTTTGTTGGTTTATTTTAAATGAGGAACACCGGCAGAGGTGAGTTTACATTTCTGTGCGTAGTCATGCTTTCACTATGTGTACACAGTCAGTTCCTCGGAATAATGACTTTTAAGGACTGCTGCACGACCAAAATTCCTCCAGTCGCAAATGTATCGATCTTGTCTCTGTCTGGTAGTATAATTGCTTAGCTTCTCTTAGCGAAAGGGCGCAGTAGCACAGGTCAAACCGTGCCTTGCTGACACCTTTTGAGATTTATCTCTTTTTCGTTTATTTCTTTTCTGTTTGATACTTTCCTCGCTTTTCTCTCAAGTAACATCTCTCTTCTTTTCTCATTGACATTCAGGAGACAATATTAGCATAACCGAATAGTCTGGAGCCGATCTGGATGGGCTCGTTTGTATCCATCGTCTCCTGGCTGCTGCAGCGCGCATATCTTCCTGTTTCCTTTGATCGTCTTCTCCTCGATGGTGCATAGCGGAATCCTGATTTATTCGCTGATCTCAGGTTCGCCGCCGTCGTTGTCGCAGGGGGACATTTGCTTTCGATGATAAGTGCGCCTGCCCGTTCGGCGGAAAGTGATGGAGCCCCGTGTAGTAAGCCATTAAGGGAGGTCCCTTGTTCACATGTACGTACTGGTGCCGATAACCCTGAAGGTCCTCTTTCCATTCACTGGAAGTCGTTCCGAGCAAATCTTGCGTCTTCGCTCTACACTTGACGAAAGTATATTGAAGTGGGCACAGCTCGAGTCAACCAGGAGCACTTTTGTGCCTGCCAAGGTCGTGTCTCTAAGATTTGGTTGAATGAAATAGCCCTGCCAAGGTCCTTTGAGATGTTCGTGTAATCGTGTAATGTAACACGTCTTATATATGTTTAATGGGCTTTGAAGTAATTTTAGAAATGTTGTCGCGTCGCATTTTTCCGAGTGCGGGCTTTGGGTTCTTCATGCGCATGGTCTTTAGTACACATGAGCTGACGCGAGGCCATTTCAGAGCAGATGCACCTGAGCTGCCTAAGTGACTTATCGTTGTATGAGCAGGCGCGTTCATTCATTAGGAACGAATAGCATTTGGAAGTCATGATGAAGAATGGAGCAACGCGTATGCCTGCGGATGTCACAGATGGTGTTGAATGAACGCGTATGTGTCAACAGAGAACTGTTTTTCTTTTTTTCCTACAGACACGTCTATTAAGTGGAACTCACGCGTCCACCACATATTTAGCTCCAGCCGTACAGCCGTTAGGCGCGTAGTTTCAGCGTCTTGTATTAGGGCCAGGGTCATTTAGCAAGAACAGAAGGTAACGCATTTAACTGCCTTATATGTCACGTACTCTAGGAAACAGAAAATCTTATATTTTCTATTTTGCTGCACAATTCACACTGTCATAATGGAATGGGCAGCGTTGCTGGGCCTTTGATCCTCATGTTCCCACCACGTACGAGTTTTTGTGTATTCTTATGTCACGTATCTAGGAGCTTTATAATCAATTAAGTTGTCTAGGATATTGTCCTAGGTGGAACCAGCGGATGTGCGCAACTAAATCTGGAATGACTTATTGAAAACCACTTGCGTGGCGTTACTGTACCTCTTTATGTTAACAGATAAAAGTGTTTTCAACGTTTCTTAGAACACACGTTGAAAATAAGTGGGTTAGGAAGCCAAAAACTCTTCTTTACGGTATCTATCAAGCGCGCTCATATAGGGCTTTGTGCTACACTCTGAGAAAAAAGGGTGTAGGGGTTACTCCTTTTAGGTGGTAACTTGCTCGTCGCGTATGTTGTGCCAAAGTGGTGGTAAAGTTA
>JARGYV010116265.1:0-12360 GCA_029532675.1 Ornithodoros moubata | reverse complement strand
TTATTATTATCGTGGCCTATCGTCTCACTGGCTAAGCGCCACAAACACCTGGCACCACCACCATTATTATTACTGTCACAATTCAAGTATTCAGTACGCAAGAGATATCCAGGGAGCATGTGGCGTCAATGTATTCATTCGCTTGAGCCTGGAATGCTGCATAACATCTTGAGTTCCTATAGATGATGACAACGTCAGCGTCCAGTATTTCCATATCTTCTACTCACTGACTCCGTGACTATGTGGGCAAGATCATGACGTACACCAGGCACTACCTTAGATACCACTCAAGCATTACACCAGGCACTACCAGGAACCTTAGATCCAGGAACATTCTTCTGTACTCATACTTTGGAATACAAGTTATAATATTACCTGATCATATGAGTCAATTAATGTGAGACAATGCAGTTTGCTCCAGCGCCTTATAATGCGTTGGAACTCAATACGGCAAAACTGCAACTCAATACTTGTTTCATTGACGAAATAATATCGACAAGAACAGGAAGAAGGAGGGAAGACATTCTCGATGATAGTGATATCGAATTCGCTGCCAAGGATCGACTCTAGCGTGATACAACCAATCACATCATTAGAATCCCCAGGTACACTTTCTGATCCCCGTTCGTACATTTGCACTATTATTCCTTATAGGCGTAACTGAATTGTATATCGACTTCAGCCGGAATAGGTTACCAGCACCAGCAGGGACTATTACTGGAAGTACGCACTCTCGTCACGTGACCTGCGCATTGAAAATGGTCCGACCAACATCAGTTATTAACGTCCCGATCTACGCAGAAGAACGGAAAGACAGCAGGATCAAGGCCAAGTACTTTTCATGGTATACCGCGCTGGCTTCATGGCTTCTGCGTGACAAGATTTGGAAACACAGCTTACCCTCCACGTGATTTGACAAAGCGAGCGTTCTACCTCGAGTGCCTGCTACTGCATATCTTTTACGTGATCACCCCTATGAGCCATGGTAGGATCCAGCGTGATAGTATCTCCTTCGCTCGAGCTTAATCGTGCATCTGGGCGGGATCAATGAGGGATAAAGAAACACGGGGTTGCAGCCGAATGGCTTGGAAAAGAAGATCCTCGCAACTACGTTCGGGAACGCGAGAGGCATCGGGAGTGGCTTTACTTTAGCACATTACTGCGTAGCAGCAGCCGTAGTTAAAGTCTACTTCGCAGCTCGAGGTACATGAGTGCTATAGGATCGCTACCGGCGGTAATTCGCCCATGGATTGTGAAGTGGAACCGGGCAGAAGAATCTATAGTATAGCATTTGTCTATATATATTGTCAAGAAAGTACCTTTTCGATACCTCTTCGTAGCCGTACGCGCAAAAAAAGGAAAGCAGTATAGCTCAGATGCCTGTTTGTCTAATCTTCAGTCTTTCTCGTACTTTTCCCGATGTTTTCAGCGTGGTACCTTCAGCAGGAATGTGAACATGCGAACGGAGTTCACCGAATGCCAATAAGAAATGTCCACATACTGCGAGTTATCTCCGACCGGACATCAGTGGAATCCTCGTGAGCAAGAGCACCAGCAAGGACACAAAATTACTTCTTTTCGTGAATTTCTTTTTCATCAGTTTCGATGTGCCCACAAAAAGAACAAAAACTGGTCCCCAAAGGAGGTCGAGACGTCATCATCCGCGCCTCTTAATCTCTTCTTTTCTTTGAAAGAAACAGCCCACAAAAGTTTACGGTTAATAACTCTGGAGGGATTAAAAAGCAACCGGATAGAAGGTGGGCTCAACTTTCTGCTGAATGAGATAAAAAAAAAAGAATAAAAACATAAAACTTTGAAACTACTTTCCATCATGGAACCTCAGCTCCCTTCCCTCAGCTCGAGCGATGAAAACGGAGTGATGGCCACGTCTTTCAATCTTCGCTTTTACACCAACATGTACCAAGCGAAAATAACAATAAAAACACGCCGCATCCTGTCTTAACGTCATACATTGAACCATATTTTATACGGATTTACAAACAACTTTTTAACTCCGCTGCCGCTATAGCGTAAAGAAAAGGCACATGGTCGGTCAGTATATCTTAAACGTAATTCCGCCGCTTAAATACCGCTTTAATCATTCTGCCTAGTGCAACAAACACGCCATTCACTGTAACTGAAAAGTTGAGCGAATTTCTCTCGCCCTATCACTATGGGAAGTTCGTGCTCCCAGAACGAAACGGCAGCTGAGAATAGCGTAGATAACGACCATTTGGGTTCGCCCTGCTCACTCTGTCATCGCATTATTACGTACTTTAAAACGAAAAAGAAGAAACTGACTGAAAACTTTCTAACAAGAGCATTAGAGTCGGATATTGAGAGTACTCGCCCACTCTCGAAATTCCTTTTTTTTGTGTGTGTGTGTGTGTGTGTGTGTGGCGGAAACCGGAAAAGGCGAATTTATAGTCCTTGCTTTCGTTGTCAGTTCGCGGGCTGGCCTTATAAGATGCAGGGTGCAACGACATGCCCAGAGATTCATGTGCAGATTTGCACAAACCTCCTATCGTTCCGTGCGAGCGCAATATGCTGTTAGCCCCGCTGCCCGTAATAAAATAAGAATGTATTTTACGGCTGCAGTATTAAAGGGCCGAACTCTATGCTTGAGCGTAGGCAACGCACTATGAAGCGGAAAACATTATATCAGTGTCGTAATTGCACCATGCCTGATACATGATTGACACAAAGTGCCACTACCCGCATTATAACGCCTCGAAGGTGATGGGGATTGCTTACGAAAGGAATCGAAGAAGCAAACGGTTGCCTACGGTTCTTTTTACACAAGCAAACATAACTTTGCCGAGTTCATAAATAAGGCCATTTACAAAGACGCGCGCAAAAAGGAAACGTTTATCACGCGTGCTGTTGATACAAAGATATATATCTGAATATCCCTGTTGCGTTGTACGTAAACAAAGGGTGTCAATTTGTCAACATTGAGCATTTGCTTTTGACAAGTGTATCGCGTTTTAGCTAAGATGTCCCCTTTAGGACGAGATGTTGACTCTGTTTGAAGACGGTGATCTGGTAGTTATCGATCTATATGAAAAAAAAAAAAAAAAAAGATAAATAAAATGAAGATCGATACCATCGATTCTTCATTTGTAAAAAAGATGCTGGCCTGTACAAAACGACGTGAAATCTATATGCTTTGCTCCAGGCAGCATTCTGAATCAGCGACCTTGAAGTTAGTCGGGCGGATGCTGGTAGGACGGGGTGGACGAAATCGAGCAGAACTCGACTTTTTTGGGAAAGCTATTTCTTTTGCGCAACCGTGCGAATGTATCGCTGTGCGCCGCGCGACTCGCGTCGTTAATTTCCACAAAGGACGAGGAAATTTAATGGAAGGCCCCAAGAGATTCTGGCCAGAGAACTCATTTCGACAGCCGCTCGGCCTGCGCTGCAAATTTGGAAAACAAACACTGAACTCGTTCCCAAGGAGATGTGTTCAAGTGCAGCAAAAGTTAGTACTATAGTAAAGATAGCAATTCGATAGCGTTTGGCTGTGTTAGCGTTTGGCTGTGTAAGCACTTGCGGACCCTCCCATGGCTCATCCAAGGAACGCTGTGAGAGCTAGGTTTTAAAACTTTTAGCTTTTACAGTAAATAGTAAAATAAACGTTAGTGCAACGTAACTGCTTTTTGACTTTTTCTAAAATTGCGAAGAGTGTTTCTGGGAGACAGAGAAGTTCCTACAGCTCCCGATTGTGAACTTCTACATAGATTGGACTGGTATGCATTTACTGCTCACTTCTCTCAAACAAATTCCTTTTTAGAATTTCCCTCCAGTCAACTGTCCCGTTAAGTTGAAACGGCAAATATCGAAACTGAAAGTTAATGAAACTCTCCTCGCGTGATGGCAGCGGTACTCCAAAGAAAATGGCGAAAATCGCACGCTACAATGTCTGTCTTGCACAGCTTTTTTTTTTTCCGCACATTAAGTACACCATTTCACAAAGTTCCCATATGTCACACTGATGACGACAGGCTTAAATATTGAGAGGCTATAGAAACTTTTAACATACACGCTTGGCACTACCGCATGCTCTGTGCATCAAGGGCACTCAGCGCGTGGCCCTCCATCCAGACACTTCAGTTGACACGTAAGCCCTTCAGGCCCGTGTGAAAATCGTTGGATCCTAAGTATCCACCATACAAAAAGGATGCGTTATCAAAGTGTTCCCTTGCCACTCGAGGAGGGCGTAGAAAAGAATTTTTTCGAGAAAAAGATCTGTCCTTAGAAAAGGCAGCACCGATGTGTTGCTAAAATAACCCAACATGGATCGCGTTACGAGTTGAAGATGGTCGGTACAAACGTCACCGGCAAACAATACCGAGACCATTAACCGTAGTAGATCTCACGCAGCACACCCATACCCTGTGTATGGTGCGGCGTATACTAACTGCAAACCCTATATCCTCGGCCCTAGTCGGCAGTCCTGCAGGCATTGCACACAAACTTGGCGCATTATTTCCAGGTACTGAATGCCTGCACAAACATAACAGAATGACGGTCAAAGGAGATGCAGCAGCACCTGTAGAACCACCCAGACGAATACTCATGCAAGCTGCGTGACCATCTACGAGAAGGGCCACATCCCATCGAGAAGGCGGGAAGCCAGGGACTCTGCGGCAACGGACCAGGCGAGCCTCCTCGTACTTGTGAGAAAATGGGAAATTTCGATTACGCCTGGGCCCACAGAATATCAACACATAGCCAAAGCGGGTTCTTTTTCTCAATCTTGGACGCTATTATGGCGCTAGCACGCTTTTGTATCGCACGCCGCAGAAGTTGAACATGGCGAAAGTCTTCATCGAACGCTTGCAGTGACCCCCGAGAGCTAGGTTAGCCTTCAACCTTGCCAAATGCAAGTTTGAAATGACTAGTTAACCTCGAAGATATTATCGATCCAGAAACTTGGAGCCCAAGACTCGTCTCATTCCTAAGCAGTTTACCGCCGCAGAGTGAGGCGCTTGCTGCGAGCTCTGCTTTATAAGCAGAGCTCGCAGCAAACACCTAACCTTGCAGAGGAGACAAAGCTTTCAGAAGCTTAGTCTAAACACAGTCCCATTTCGAATGGACGCCCAATCACGAACGGAGAGGGTGCTGGACCGTGTCTCTATCGATTTCTGTACAGTACACCTCTGGTGGTCTTCTTAATCCCTCAAATCCATCTAAAGCCTCCTCAGATGCCTCGCAGGCTCGACCCGGTTCCGCATTGTTACAACTTTGCGGGAATGACCGTTGCCTGCCGAGAGCACTGTCACGTACTTAGCAGCGGTACCCGCCTAAATTGAGGAGCAGGCCATAACAGTCATTTTTGGGGGCACATAATGGTAAATGCCAGGTAACCATCTTTATGCGAAGGATATATAAAAAGGGGAGTTTTGATGTTAACAGAGTATAACATAATCCACCAATTTGTTTGCGGCCATAACATGATGGTAGGAATTGATCACCAACCTCCACTAGCCATAGTGGAGAAGACATATGCCACATTGCAACCACAGAGATCCTTCCCGCGGCACAGCAAGGGCACGACTACACACCCCAGTAGCTCTGCAAAAGCTCCAACAAAACTCAGCAAAGGATCCTGATTAACTATCTCCCTACAGCCCCCACCCAGCATTCTGTGGCATATACAGCTAACAGGGCAATTTAAAAGAATATCTATCGGTGGTGGAAGAAGAATACGTGCAGATGTGCTCGAATGCATTCGTGAGAGGCAGCTGGAAGTTGGGACTAACGAAACACGAACAGTGAATGCCACATGAATGAACAGTGAATCACACAGTGAAGTGCCCATACATTGGCCAAGCTTGGACGGCGGCAGTGCTATGCCCATTCGAACAATGCCACACTACTCATTTTGGTGCTTATACCTTCCCTTGCACCAACTACAGTCATTGAATAGATTCGCTCAAACCTCAACCGGTGTTCAACAGCAAACTATATCAATTACCTGTTAAACTCTCGTTTGTTATCACTATTTGGCCGTGCTTTCAACTCTTGCTTTTTGTTTTATACGACAACGAATTGATCAAGGCCCTCTAAACAAAATTGCACAAGTGAACAATGAGCATGAATGCGCACCACTACTAAGACACAGCTGTGGAACTGGTGTGTGATCTTGTAATGCTAGGTAATGGATACTGAGGTGATATTTTGGCACAATCAAGAGGAGGTACAAATCAACAGGATAAATACTATATTACAACAATGCTCTACAAGAGAAGCAATGCATATTCTGCACTGCCCTCTATAAATAAGCTGCACTGCAGCTATCAGGCACAGCTTCTATCTACATGACAGCAGAGATGGGTTGGTTCATGACTGAATACAGAAAGAAGGCACAAACAACATTTACAAAAGGAAGCATGGCATAAAGTGTGAGCACTGTTCTGCAACCGGTACTTTGATTAACGTAAATAGAACAGGAGCAGCAAACAGATAGGGGTTACAGTTTATGGGGCAGATACAGTAGCACAACTGGAATACAAAAAGAAAAAAGTTGTTAGTAGATAAGAGGGAGAGATTGGAAAACAGACCAGTTTATGGCTGTTTATGCTATTAAAAGTACCAGTTATAGAACAGCGCCCTCAATGTATGCACATCGTCCTTTCTTCTGTCCAGTTTTGCTTGTGTTTCCTTTCCAAGCTCATTCTACATACCTATCGATATTTGAACCACTGGTGAGTTAGCTCTGCAGGTCGTGTGATGAATGTTAACTTCTCTTACATGAATGTTAAGTATTGAAGTAAACACTTCTTCTCATCAGCATCTGCCGTACATAGTATGTGTACTTTGCGAATATGTGACATGACCAATTGAGGGCACTCCAACTAGAAGATGCTGCTTCCCTCACCCTCATTCTGCTGGACTCACATGCATAGCATCTGCACCATGGAGCTTCATCCCATTCTTCAACTTTTGCATGCTGACGCAAGCTTCCCCAGTTCGGATGGTAGTGTGGTGGCTCCATAGCAGATCCAACATTTTCTGGGTCAATATCATCATCTGAACTGCTTTCAGACATGCTGTCACCAGACTCATCTCTCTCGGTGTCATCAGTGCTGTACGAGCTGGATTCACTGGACACATCATAGTTAGATTCGCCACTAACAGTACTTTGCTCATCAATTGAGCTTTCTTCGCTGCTCGATTCTGTGTCACTTTCAGGGTCGTCTGCTATTAATGTTGGGTGCACCTGAGACAAGCTTGGACAGCCCCTTTCACAAGCACAATCAATCTTTGGAAGTTTTTCGCCATCTACTGTAACATCACAGTTCTCATCAGTTGCTCCAAAAAATGAAGGCTCAGGACCATTGGTTTGCTGGTTTCCGCTGTTCCCAGTACCTGCACTGTGCAGGAACTTAGCTCTCTGTCCTAAGATAAGCCTGTTCATAGTCTTGCATAACCCAATGTCAATACTGTCAGACCACGACACACTGCGCACGACTGCACGCTTGACTTCCTCCACACCTTTGCAGCATTTTACGGCCTCTTCAAATGAGAGATACTCTCTTGGTACGAGGCCAAAAATTTCAGCAGTTGCATCTTTTAAAGTGTGCTGAAGAGGTAATGAATGAGATTGCTGAATTTCATCCATTTCCTTGTGCATGCTTGTTTCTCCCTCTTTGTTCCCTGCAGTCAAAAAGAGAAGTAACATGCAGCCATTTATGCAGTGTACAGCTGAGCAGGCACATTTATGTAGCAATGTCCAGAAATGAGCACAGACGTTACTCAGCTCTTCCATTTTCATTTTGACAAAAATCTGACGACAGTTCAATTATGACCACTATAGGTACGAGTATCCAGTATTTCCAACTTACTATGGTACCTCGTAGGAAGTGTCACAACGACCAACCTTGTTGACTTGCAATCTTTTAACTTCATTCAGGCCCCACAGTTGTACTTCTCATGTGCTACACTTATCAAAAGCAATGCTGGTAGTACAGCTACTGAATTACTCATGGGGCAGTGTGTACCAACAGCATCGCTTTGTACATTGCAGTAGTCAATAGGAAAAGCATGTTACATCATCATATTTATACACAAGCATTTCACCTACTAGGAGTGCACTCCACTGCCCTCAGACTACTGTATAATGTTCTGGACAAAGGTGTCAGATTGTGGTCAAAGCTCAATGATCCAGTAAATGAACACTGCATCAGCATATGGGATGAATTAGTGACAAATGTGAACATGTTAGTCTTAAATGACTGGTTTTAGTGTGCAGAGAGCTAAAACATTTTGTACATTCATGCAAAAATGCTGATGATTTGGTTTGGTGTTTAAAGGCACAAAAACGACAAGGGTTATGATGCGACAAAATGGTATGAACAGTGGTATGAATATACAGGTTAGTATGTGTTACACCTCATGAGTATTACACCTAAGAGCTAATGAGTCTGTAAATGATATGTGCAAACGAGGCTAAAAGGGGAACCAAAAGCTTCCGGACGCTCTGCTGGCTATGAAAATCACAGGCCCCTCAGGAGGCCAATATCTTTGAAAAACCTGTAGTAAAGTGGCTACTCACCCAACAATAGTGTGAAACAGGCTCACAAAAATATAGCTGTTTCATCATAGAACAACATGAGATATTGAAAGCACTGACACATATGTGCTGTATAGGTCAGTGACATCAGTTGTGTCAGAAACATTGGAAAGATTTTCTTTACATCAGTTTTTGTCTTAAATTAAGTCTTAAAAGTCACGTGGCAACTGTGTAGTGTGACAATAGATGTAGTGAAACAGCTTGGTAGACATCAGTTTGCTCACCTTCACCTTTGCCACCATCACAATTTTCAGAGCCACCACCATTCTGTACGTTAACTTTCTGTGAGTTGGTAGGCAAATCTGCAAATGACGACAAACAAAAGAGGCTGGTAGCAAAAAAATTAAGCAAAAGAGGCTGGTAGAAAATGTTAACATGCATAGCAACATTTTAAATCTATCAGTTCCTCAGCACCTTGAGCAGAATCAGCATATTTGACAAGGGTTTAAATAAGAAACAATTCTCAAGGATTCGTTAATATCAGGGCACATGCTCACATATTTATGTACAACATTCAAGTTAACTCAGCCTTTTGGACTGCCAGTGTAAGTAGTACAGTCTCCTGGACGAAACCCTTATCACAAATCTCACTTATATTAGATGCTTTTTACTAGCTAAAGCTCATTTTTTCAGAAACTACTCTGGGCATGACATTTGCATTTATTCAACCTACACATTTTATGTTGTTATGTTAATTATTAATGAACACTGATGCACCTCACCTTGAAATGCTGTTATCTCTATGCTGGCCTTTGCACAAAGAGAGAGGAAAGATTCCAATTCCTGGGTTGTCACAAGTGATATGCAGGTGCCACTGGTTCCTACATAATTATCATTAAAATAACATATGACAATCTATTTATGTACCTACTATTCACTATATAATGAAGCTAACCATAGCGGCCAGCCCTCCCAGTTCGGTGAAGGTATGTTTCAACATCATATGGAACGTCATAGTTTATAACCAGGTTCACTTGTTCAGCATCAATACCCCGGGCAGTCTGAAGGTTGAGAAGGAGAGAGAAATTAAGCTGTTTTTAGGTGCAGACTGTACAAGAAAGTGGCCACTATTAATGTAGGTCAACAGTCTTACCAAATCTGTAGAAACTAGAATTCTGCACCTGAACCCTTTAAGGCGTGCAAGACTAGTCAAACGCTCAGTTTGAGACTGGTTGCCAACAATTAGGTCTGCAGGAAGGTTTTTCGTTTTCAGAGCATCCACCAGTGACTTAGCTCTGTCAATAAAAGAGAGAGAGAAAGAGAGAACAAAAACGCTTATTCGAAGGTCCATAATCAAGATTTCCATCTGCAGGCCAGTCAGCACACCTTGCTTGGGAATTAATGAAGATTAGGCACTGTGAGAACTGAAGCTTTCTCAGCATTTCAACAACTGATTGGAGCTTGAATCTAAACACTGTTCCAGGCTGGTGGCTGTGTGGGACAAGTCTATAATATTGGGTAAGACCTGAAACCAACATACACAAAATGAAAGAATCTTTCCAAAGAAGGAAGCCACCTTCTGAGTCAAGCAAGTATGAAAGGTACCAAGCAATGCTGGGTCGTCGGCTCCAAGTCGAATAATAGAAGGGTTGTTCAAGTATTTCTTTAGAAGGGTAGTCATTTCTGCAGGGTATGTAGCACTCAGTGCAACAACTTGCTTGTTTTCGGGAAGAGATCCATAGATCCAACTAGAGAACAGGAGGAGGATTGTTTTGGCACAATGACAAGGAAAATTCTAGACATAACTGTATGAAACACACAAAGGAATGCCTAACCAGCAAGAATGCAAAAATCATATACCCCATCCAAGACCTCTCAGAATAAAAAAAAGTTTAAAAATAAAATTGCGGTGCACCCCAGATTTTGTGTGCGCCTTAAGATCATGTAAAGTTTTCCTGTTTCGATCCCCATTCCCTTTTATCATAATCAACAATTTACAATTGAATCGATTACAGACAGAATCCTTCACATGCTCTCACATAACAGGTCACACAGACCCCCTAGGAAACAGAGTCCTAGAAATAGTCATAAAAATCAGCAACGTGATATCATAATCCTTAGGATACCTGCAACGACAAGCTTATGAAAATTATTTAAAAACAAAAATCAAATGCCACATTTACCTGATGCTGTCTTCAAAACTCTCATGCAAGAGTTTGTCTGCTTCATCAAGCACAAAAAGACGTACTGACGAGGTATCCATAACCCCAAGTTCAATCAACTGCTTAATTCGACCTGCAAAAAATTTGCAAACCAGAGGCCTAGGTGAACACAGTTTCCTTCCTATTACAGTATGAACAGAAGTTAACATTTTAACGACTAGCTGTTCCAAAGCTATCTATCTCAGCAGTGCACATCATTGGTACCAGTGATTTGGGTGTTCACATAATATACTATTCACATTGTTTATACAGAAACAAAACATACACACAACAAAAGGGGTAACAAGAGGTGTAAATTCGTACCTGGTGTACCTACAGCAATATGACACTTTTCTAGCTTCTTTTCATCTTCTTTCCGAGGAATGCCACCAATAAATGCATAGCAAGCAAGTCGGTCATAGGCACATCCAATACACTTCAAGACGTCGCATGACTGGACTGCAATTTCTCGTGTTGGTGCCAGTATAAGAACCTTAGGTAATGAAATGTAAATAGTTTGTTGCCCTTCATGCAAGTCCAATAGGAATGCTTACAAACCTGAAGCCTTCCAGCATCAAGCGATACTCTTTCCAGGCTAATCACACCGAAGACACACGTCTTGCCAGTACCTGATTTGGCCTGAACAACAAGGTCTACAAGATAGCAGGTGTGAAATTAAGACAACTGTCACACTCCCACAGAGGCTGGCTTTAAAAAATATGTGATCAAGACCCTAAACAGCAGAATTATTCACCTATCCCACTGCCTCAAAGCAACAGCTGAGCAGCGGGCATTTAATTCAAACAACATGAGGATTTATCATGAAAGCTCGCGCGCACGTATGAGGAAAAAAAGATAACCACTGTGCACTTGCAATCGGGTAACCATCACTGGCGGGAAAATACTGCTGGTTTTGCAAAGCACGAAGAATAGCCCAGAAATGTGAATGAATATGATGTAGGTATTTAACGAATACTTCGCTAAGGACTCTGATATCCAGGCGCTGCGGCATGCACCACTCGCCATAGCTAACCGTTGCTACAGGTACGCTTTTCATATACGGTTGATAAAAGTTATTACTAGTTCGTACTCCTACGTATAGATTCTTCACATCCCAAGCTAAGCAGAACACGAGTCTGAGACTCACCAAAACCGCATAAACCAAGTGGAATAGCCTGCAACTGAACAGGGGATGGTCTCTCGAAGCCAGCCCTTCTGAGTCCAGACAGCGTCGCACTTGACAGTAGTAAATTTGCAAATGTTACGTCTTCTGTCGCTTTGACGTCGTTGGACCGCCATCTCACGTCCACGTCATGCGCTATACGTCTTGGCATCGCAGTGGACAGGATAACAGAAGAATTTGGTCCCAAACGTGCTCCTTACGCACGAAAACTGAAACCGCGGAAAAAATGTGGATTGGATTGAATTGACTTCAGTCGGCTTTTATCGCATGGTGAGTTTTATCGCAGCTGCTAGACTGGTAGACATTTCTTTAGAATGTCTATCATTCTTCAAGATCTGCAACATATTATCCTTGCCTCAAACTCCACAACAAAGTATCTGCTAAGCTTTTTCCATGACATACTTGTTGCATCACTCCATTCTGTACACACTGCTGGAGTTCGCACATTGTTTTTTTTT
>JARGYV010116244.1:0-15229 GCA_029532675.1 Ornithodoros moubata | reverse complement strand
GTGCATAAGGAGCACCCCCTGTGTGGGTGCAAACTATACACCCAAAAGTGAGGTGCAAAATGTACACCTTCGGGTGCATAAGTAGCACCCCCCCCTGAGGGAGTAAAATATGCACCTTCTGGAGGGTGTATAATTAGCACCTTTTGGGGTGCTCACATAGGGACATTTCATTTACACCCATAGGGGTGTAAATATTTTTTACAGTGTACAGCATAGGAATGTATTAGAAAATACCCTCAGAGCTACGTGAGCTCTACATACCAGATTTCTGTAGTAGTAAGTAGCCTAGTTAGAATTTAGAGACTGAGTAAACCCATGCGAGATTTACACTGCTGAAGGAAAGCTATAGAGCCTGGCAAGTTCGATATCGTAACTTCTTGTACGTGTTCGAAATGAATTTTATTGTGAATTTTATTCCATCATTCTCATACTGTTATACCTGTACATTATGAATGTCCCGAACCTGTTTCACGATTCACGGCGAATTGTTCAAAGGGCATAATTAGGGAGACTAGCCAGAATTAGCTAATTTAATTTTCTCGTAATCCAATGCAACTGAACAGAACCCCTGTTCGAATTACACGTGCGCATCACCAAAAACAAGCGAAAAGAAAATTTCTACATCGCTTTTTCTTCGTTATCATTTGCTTATATCGCTTGCCGCCACTACTTACGGCGCATTAAAAGTTACAGGCAGAAGTTCACCTGTACTTTCGCGGTAGTACGTACATCATCTTACAATGTATGTGTTCCCATTTATTTCTCTATACTAAGTTACAGATATTTTCACATATTCTTTAAAGCAGACTCTCCACACCTCTATAAAATGTGCTGAAAACGATGCCGTGTTGGAATCTGAGACGGGCGAATCGAGAGTTGTGCGCACTTTGAATTTGCAATACAGCTTCTCTTTGCGTCAAAAATGTGCTGTCTCAGGAACATCCCGAGTCCTGAGATAAGTTTCACTGCTGTTATTCGATACACTGGAAAACTGGTCACGTACCGGACTGAACGGACGGCCCAAAAATGACATCTTCCATTGTTTTGGAGAAAGGAGCCAGCGTCATTTGTATTCATTGGGGGCACTTAAAGGAATGGGCAAGCCGGAGAGCAGCTCAGTGTAATTTCATTTTGCGTTGATTTTCAGTCGGACGTGTAACAAGCTTGGAAGAACACAGTTCAATCGTGCTGCATTGATAATGTCGGATTCGACTCAGGGCAGGGTTCTCCCCTTGAATACAGATAACGACATTCATCTGTTTCATTTACTTTTCAATGTGTGTGTGTCTTCCTGCCAGTTGTTACTTCTCGAGTGTACTTGGCGCTAAACAATGGAAAGCTGTGACGCAGCCTGTGGTAAAGACATCGTTATTGTGTGCGCCTTCCACATTGGTGAGGCAGCTGATACTTCCGCTGAGGCCGTCACCAGTAGATAATTAACAGTAATTAATAGTTATTATTAGTAAGATAATTAGTAATGGTAACGACAAAGTACTA
This sequence comes from Ornithodoros moubata, assembly GCA_029532675.1. NCBI lineage: Eukaryota > Metazoa > Arthropoda > Arachnida > Ixodida > Argasidae > Ornithodoros > Ornithodoros moubata. Next base: position 13,732 of record JARGYV010116244.1, on the reverse strand, counting down.
CGAACACGCCAAAAGAAAACAGGTATAGTGACTACCAAGATTTGTCCCTGCCTTGTTGTGCTATGATACTGAACATAATGAAACGAAAATGAAGGAAACCAGACACATGCTTTACTCGCCTCGGAATTTGCTTGCTCAGGCGCCTCCAGCCCTTGATAGATGTTAGCCAACAGAATGTCGTTACTATCGTTGATTACTGTCGTGTTATCTTTTTATCATCGTCAGTCAACATTTTTTTCTGAACCCAGTCACCATAAAACCTTTCAACCTTCGCAGAAGAAAATGTGTCAGCACTTAGAACCCGCTCTTCAAGCTGCAAGCCAACCATCCAACAATGGTTTATAATCCTTTGCCTTGAAAATCAGATTGCATAGCACATTTTAATAACACATGATGATGACATAGAAAAGTCAGATAGACTATGCTCGGCTTGCTAACTCAAAGACAATAAGCAAGTCATCAATGGCAAGTGTGTGTATTGTCATCAGGTAGGGGAGCTACCCACTCTGGAGGTAGGCCCCTTTACACGTGTAGTACCATTACTCTACCAGATAGCAACTCCACCCGAAGGCAAGTGTGTATTGTCATCAGGGCAAGTGTCACATAGAATATTGCCAGTTGACTGGATTGAGTAAAGAGTAAGAAAGTAAGCGCCTACAAGCGGGGAAGTCGTACATAATTTATGGTGTAAGAAACCTGAGCTCGGGCGAAGGAAAGGACGAATGCAGACACAGATCTGAGGCAGGTGGAGGCAGAAGAAGGAGAAGATCTCAGTGTTTCTCCTCGTCCGTTTCCTCGGCCAAGCTCAGGATACTTACCCTATGAATTTCGTCCAACAGCCTGTGCATATGCTATATTTTCGTGCATAGTAGAATCGACCGACGCGATATATACTATATGCTATAATGCCTTGCAAATCGTTGTGAGGTGCTCTTTACCAGTACTATGTTTTATGCCGTTTGCAAAACTAAATTCACAACTCTCATCCGTTGTGCACGGTTCCTTTGGTTCTGTAAGCGCACAGGTGGAGGGTTCGCGAGTGGATGAGGCACGACAAAAGCACAAAGCACACAGACTTCCCTTTCTTCTGGCACGTTAACCTGGGACGAGTGCTGCAATGGTGCTCCTCTCTGTCGCAGTAATGACACAATTCACCGTCAAGGTGTACCCGCGGAAATGGGTGCTTTTTTGAGAGCCTCGGTCGCTGTTTACTCTGCGGCCCTGTTTTGCCCGCTGCTGCAGCAAGAATCAGGGACACGAGTTTCAGAGTCCCTTATTTATTTATTAGTTTGCTTGTTTTTGTTTGCTTCTTCGTGTACTTTTGTATGAGAACAGGTCAACGCTGCTGCAAGGAACTTTTTCAATTTCCTTCAGTTCCACTCAAACGATCAAACACAAAAGTCGCGTTAGAGACTGGCTTCGAAAGATTAAGTTTCCGTTTCCTGTGGACATTTCGGTACAAAAGAAAAGCTGCACAGCGGAGCAAGTTCGAATTTCCGAGAAGCGTAGACGCTGACGTAGCAGCATGATGCGCGCGGAGATGAAAAGTGACGTGAGAATGTTTGTTCTCATTTAATATGCCAGTTGTGTTCACTGCGTGAATGTGGAAGGGTGGCACGTGGGTCACAGCTGACTGTAGACTTGCACTACTTGATGATCATCAGAACTGGAGGTCTCAGATTATCACCAATTGGTAACCCTTACTTGCAACTTAGCCTGCACAGCTTTTACCTGGTTTCGTAGTTTCTATTTTCCTTCTTTTCTCTCAGTATCTCATTTTTTTACTTTCTATTTCGTTAACATGAGTAGTAGTACCTCTGAATGAGGACCACACTCCCCAAAATTATTTTTCGTGAGAAAACATCAGCAGTCTCAACAACATGTGTTTGGCACTAAAACTTTATCATTACTGCTAAAAGATTATCGCATGCACTGTTGACATACTCTGTTGCCAAACCTCGCTACATACAATGCAGTAGACATTTGAACATTGACAATTAGGGTGGACACAAGAAACGCTTTGTGTCGTCACAACTGCGGGTGGAATGTTATATTGTGGACAGGACCCAACCATACCGTGTTATCGTACAGCGCAGCAGGAAGTACAATGATCATGACAGCCACACATTATATTTTGTTTGTTAATTGCGTATAACACAAATTGGTAAGTCTGGTCCTCACGAAGGGAGCCGGCAACTCCGGGTCACGTACCGGGTCAAGTTAGCTGACTACAACACACCAGAACCAATGCTTAGCAAAGTGAAAAAAAAAGAAAGAAAAAGAACTACCACCCATACCCACACAGGCACAGCAGGAGATAAACACTGTATTTCTATATTTTTTATTTTCCCGCTTCCCAGCGTTATGGTGAGCACAATCCATCGAATGTAAATGAAATGTAACGTTTAGTTTTTTTGCCGATTTGTCTTTGTTTGCTCGGCCGGCGTCTTTCCTTCGCAAAGAATGCTTCCTGTCAGATCATCTTTTATGTGCAGAAATAATACAAAGGATGGGTGTCCATTTAAAGTCCAGTCCTTTCGGATGCGGCCTGTCTGTGACGGTACTTCATTGCAAAGACAGGCAGATGTTTCGACACTCTCCCACGGCGATGCGACATGTCGCTACTTTTTTATTTATTTCTTTTTTCCTGATCAGGATGGTGTTGCAACCCGAAATATACGCCTCAGTGATTACTCACGCAAGTTTTTCGTTATCTTCAAACACGCTCCTTCTTTTGACAAGGATGAAAATACTGCCTGTATCCCGCTGTTCGGTATCCTGTTCTTGTATCTCCCTCTTCGTCATGTGCGCCTAGCGTACATTACATTGATCGCCTTATTGCGTTATGAAGGCGTCCTTATCTCAATATTGATCCTGGCAAGCCGCTTCTCCGCGCCCTGATTTATAGCGCATATAACACGAGTAACCACATTTTCCTCTTGCATTTTCATTGGCGATTTAACAACAGCAACGAAAAAAAGAAACGTGCCTGCTGGTTGCTAACCGAGAAGAAAATGAATGAAGCAGAAAAATAATCGGATTTTCGTAAGTCAGGTGGAAGTTCACCTTAATAACATAGGAAAGGTAAATCCTTCTTGCCTCGCATATGAGACGTATAAGTGTTATGTCACTCTCGTCTGCGGACGAGATGTCATTCTGCGATTAATCAGTGAGAGAGAATTCAGACGTGCCTGTCGGCTCCGCAGTTCCCCCACTGTCTTGTGATGTATTGCTTCACGGGCCTCGGTTCGTCACGTGACTTGGCACTTGGCTTATTACCCCTTATGCTTCAGCATGTATGCGTCTTTTTCATGGTGCCTATTTAGCTCCGGAAGGTGCTCTATTCATACAGGAAGTATCACCTGTCCCTGGCCATAAGTATTTTGAAAAAGTTTTAAGTGAATGGAGGTAGAAATAGAGACATAAAGGGAAGCAGTGGAGGGCAATCCGCATGCGACAAGGGATACAGACAGGACCGCTGGAGCTTTATATAGAAAACGTTCCTGGTTCGTTTCATACGATATGTATTCGGGAGAGATTGCGTCTAATCTTCCTCCCCTTTCTGTGTGCACTGAGTCATGCACATGAGATTACATGAAAGGACGTGCATTGGGCAACAATGAGACTTTTTAATAATGATAACTGGGGAGTCTCATTGCGACAATGGGACGATGCTCCCTTTCTTCGTTGGCCGTTTATATGAAAGGATTCTTTATTATCAGACTTTCATCCCCCCATTAGTTTAAATGGAACAAAGACTCTGTCACTTGGGGTACACACAGAAAGCTTTGAGTGTAGGTATGCTTTTAGTTGGGCACATCAAGTCCTCTGCAAATAGAAACCTGTATCTTTCTAATTTTTTAAACATCATAGTTTATGGTTTATCGAAGTGTATACCAAACAAATTAAAAATGAAAACGCCAAATTACATCAAGCTAAGAAGCAAGCTGCATGGCTTCCGAAGGGTTGTACATTGCATGGCGAACAAGGGGGACAAATCGACCAAGGAATGTAAGGAAACAAAACAATAAATCCATCGTCGGAGCTGAAATATCGGATTACTGCATGGCTTGGCGCCTGCAACCGACAGTTGTGTTTGCAGTCACTTCCAGTGCATCGGATCTCGATCGTATATCCTAGCTGTTGGTCACAAACCGCGTCTATCCGATTTCACAAGAACAGCGACGGAGAACATGTGCAGAAACAAAATTTCAACCTTTATTTACTGGAACGTCATTTATGGCTAGCGGTGTCGTTCTACGTATTATTTCTGTGGTTCCTTCGGACGAATCGCAGTCCTTTCTGGTTAGCGATGTCGTTCGTTGAGGTCTTGAAGTCGAATCGCAGAAATAATACGTACTGCTTTACTCTGCCTGGGTTGCTGTATTTACCACATTATCACACTCGCCGATTTGGACGGAGTGAGTTTCAGGATGCAAACTCTGTCCGAGATGACGTTTCCACATGAATACAAATTGACAACATCGTGCGGAATGCTCTTGCACGTGATCCCAACCTTCGCATCTGTACCTGTGCTACGGTCAGACATCCCATCAAATGATTCATGCCTTTATGTCTGCAGACAAACAAATACGTTCAAGGGTGTCCGCGACAAGAAGTTTATGTGAATTTCTTCGTTTCCACGCTTTTCCGAAACCTTCATAGGATCTCAAACTAAATCGCATCTTAAAACACGCGGATCAGAAGAGCAACAATGTATCAGGCATATGAACGGATGGAGCATTGTAAAGCCTACAAGAGGAGAAACGAGATTAAATGGGCTGGTGCCAGTGGATCAGGGTGAAGAAGCGGGATCGTAGCAGATGAAAGATAACGTCTACCCCAGGATTTTTTTTTTTCTTCTGTTTCGAGTTGCACCGGAGACCCTATGGCGTTTAATAGACTGCCTAATAGATTAATTAATTGCTTCGCTCTCAATCGAGTAAAAATTTATGAGGGTGCAAGAGGGGGAAGAGATTGATCTTATCACTCTTCGGATTTCAAATACCCTGGGAAATTATTTGGCGCGCTACGGGACCAATAGCATTGGCTAGTAGAGGTTGCCTAATTCGTGGTGTGATGAAAAGACGGATAAGGAGTAAATGATACAGAACTTCAAACACATGAATCGTGTTGTGTGTAATAGCGAAGCAGTGCTGTGTAAAACCTTACTTTATCCATCCTTTCCAATCACCGGAATAAGAGCCGTAAAAGCAGACAGGGCGCGTGGAGTATCAGTCTTCCTCCACTTTCACGAAGAGCGGCCAGTTAGGAAATTGCGTCACATTCATTGTCGATCCTTGTGCGAAGTCGGGTGAATCCCTCGAGTGAGAATCCTGGAGTCGTGATCCTCTGTTCTGTTGAAGGTAGTACGATAGTAAGCCGCGCTGCTGTCCAATTTCGCCGCAATAATGAGCGTCCGAAAAGACGACCGTGAAATTTTCGACCGAGAGTAGACGGGAAAGATAATATATGTATGTTTGCTCCGAGATAACGTGAATTATGCCACCATCGAGGACAGGTTGTATTTAAAATAGCATATCTAGCAATGCGTAGTGGGCACTAAATAATGAAAAAACAACAATTTGGTTGATCGGCGCCATCAAAGAGCAATATAGGTGCTCCAAGAAGCAGCCTAATATAATTTGCATACTAAGAATACCAGATGAAGAGAGGGAGATTTGCTCGTTAAAAGTTTCCACGCGAACAGATCTTCGAGGTAAAGAAAGCAAGAAAAGGTAAAACACGTTGGAGCTTAATTGGAAAGTTAATTAAACGCAGTTCACATCGCCTGAAAGCGAAGACGTGTCACTGGCCCATTACGAACTTTGAAACTTCTTTCGCCTTTATTCCATTCCTTCAGTTAAACTGGGAACGTCCTCTGACCTGCTATCGCAGAAGTAGTCGATTCGCAGTTAAAGGCAGAAAACAACATCCGCAGAGGTATTTCCGAGGCATCGCATTCAAAGAGTCACGCCGGTTCCGGAGCGCAAAAGGGTTTTCCTGTGTTTGTGTATTCCTCCGGTACGCATCACTGAACGGACGACAAGAAGAAGGGATATCATTTATATAATTGGCAAATTTCTCTTCCGAGGGCGGGCTCATTTCATTACGTGTGTACAATTCTCGGCTCTTTTATCTGTTTTCTTCTTTTTTAATGTGGCGCTTCCGTACCTTGCGTACTTTGCGCTCGGAATTTGATTGTGCTTACAATCTTTTGGAAAGGAGAGAAGGTCGCTTGCGTTTTCCATATCCGACTTTGCTTCGAGGGAGTTAATGAACATGCAATGACGGATTGTTTAGTGGTAACACAATAAAAATACGTGTACATTGTTTTGAAGATGAGTCCTTCACTTGCTCACTTTCTGTACCTGCATTAATCTGCATTACAATTCAGGTCAGTGTAGATAAAAATAAAAAAATAAAAAGTAAATGGAGTAAACTGTGATTCTCCCATTTATGTGCGCGTCTGCTGAAGGGGGACCAACTTGACAGTTGCAAAGCATGATCTGATAGCACACGCCTTGAAGAAAGAAAGTTCAGAAAGAAGGGGGAAAAAAAGTACAAAATCCCACTTTTACGCCAAGCCACTGTGCTCCTGTGATTCATGGCATTTTGGTTCGAAACGCCTTCACTGTCACGGTTCTGTGTGCTGTATATGGTGCAGCGCACAAGAGTACTGGAGTTGCGGTTCCCCAGAGGAGGAGGTCACATTCTCCTTTTTTTTTTTTTTTTTCTACCATTGAACCAAACCAGACAGTTTTGGCATAGTAACCCTCAATTATGACCCAACTGAATGGTGAAACTACACACCGTTTTCCAGCGTGCAGGATACCTAGCCTCGAGCGCAAATCCCTAGCTGAAGAGGGAAGTCGCTGAAAAAGGCGCTGCGGTTCGAAAGGCAAGCTCAGGCTTCTTTGTGAATTTAGTTCCCTTTCTCTGCTCGAGCCTCCGGACACCAATTTCCTTCGTGGCCTCAACGGGTTTCCCTCCCTTTGCCTGGGCGAATGGGTTACCGAACTTTGAGCGCACTTTATAAAGCAGTTCAAGTGTTACAAACTTTAAAAAAAAAAAAAAAAACGTGACAGCGACGTCCAGCTTCCGCTCACACAAAAACGATATGTCGCTGAAGCCAGCATGGGTAAGAAACCGGCCGTCAGAATATAGATGGCGCTGCACACAGTAAATGGCGCAAGACCATGGAAAAACCGTGTATATATAGCTGGCAAGGTTGCTGGGCCACCATTAACCAAGCCGTTGATTTTTACCATCCCTCATTATACGACACTGATTGCAGAAGTTATCAATCACATCGTAGAGTAAGGAGTGGCAGAATGGAATCTTCCTTCCCACATTGACATTACATAACCCATTACTAACGAAAGGAAGCCCTGTTAATAGCGACAATAAAAGCCGGTAGTCCATCCTCGTGGTTTCTACAGATTTAGGTAGGGCGGATTTATCAGAATTTTTTTATCAAAATTTACTACAGTCAGGACGTTGGTAGAGTAGTAAAATAATGAAAACTGAAAGCGTAGCCATGAGGCACTCGTATCAGTGGGAAAGCGTATTTAGCATGAACTCTGTGCCTTATATGCACACTCACTTTATTCCTTCTAAGCCATTTTAGCTAACGTGATCCCACTATAGAAGTGCTGATTCGTAAGCTTTCCAAGTGTCACTTCGCGAGAAGCTTGCACTTTTTTTTTTGTTTTCTCATAGTGTGCAAATTGTTCTGCCCCTCATTGACATGTTTGTCCTGTCTATTACTGGTACACCTGGGTTGTGAAATCCTCACACTGGGCAAATACGATTCGTCTAAATCGGGTCGTTCAACGCTTGCGCGATTTTAGCGTGCACTGCACAGATAAAGAAAAAGTTTTTATAAGTTGGCATTTATCGCCCACCCACTTCACTAGCATATCAATGTGAAATGCAAGGACGTGATGTGGGCGGCCAGGCATGGCCCCCTATTCGGGGCACAAGAGCCCAATTAGCTGAATCACTAAATCACTAACACTAAAACGGAGTTACTAATGAGCGGCGTCCAGAATCCCGTCTCTAGCCAAAGCATGCCTCCTTGAAATCGATATGCAAAATACTAGTTCCACTTGGAAGAAGCAACCACCCTTCGGCTGATGAAGATTGCATACACAGGGAAGACTAATCAGCTTCCGCCAGTACAGAGGCCATTGCAAGAATACATTATAGGGATGTGCACGATGCCTGTCTCTTATATTGGAAGACAGACCAAATATGGTCGTGTGGACACGCTTATTAATCATCAATTAATCATTGACTAAAACACTGGCAAACGTACCAAGTATTTCTTAGTAAGTTTATAGACCAAGTATTTTATTGATGCTTCAAATCGGGTAATCCTTATTTATGTGTTTCGATTAAGAGTGTATAAGTGCTAATCCTTATTCCACTCTAAACATAAGAATAGCCCCTCGTCACGTGCTCATATTGATTGTCACCTAACTTATTGAGCACACCTGTTTGTGCGAATTAGGACCCATGGGTCAGTGTCACAAAACGCCTTCTGTTCCGAAGCTCAGGGCCCGTTTGAAAAAAACTATCTGGAGTTCGTTCATTCTGACAACAGTGATAAAGGATTCTCCTTATTATAACCTCACAACGTTCCTATAAGTAAGTATCGCAGAGTATTTTATTCTTCCAAAATGACACTCATCCTTCTTCACCTTTACACACCTTTGGGTACATTGTGATTATATGATGAAGAGGGATCCACATCATTGCTAAGGGGGTAATCCTTATTTGTTTGTTCCGTTCAAAAGTGCGTAAACGCTAATCCTTCTTCTGCCCTCATTATGATACTAGCAGGATGAGTGATGGCGATGGAATAGGTGACGGCGGTGAGTGCAGTGGCGTAGTAGAGATTATGGTGAAGCGATGTTGTAATCGCAAAGAGCACCGGGTCATAGTAAGTACGCCAAAATGGTTGCTTCAAAAAGGCGACCCGTATATCTGAGGGCCACTCTGAAGTGAGCTGCTGTACCCTGAGGCTGAGGAGACAATATTAAAAGGGAGGTTGTCGCGGGTGGCAAGGTGTGACAGTACTGACAGTCTTTCGCTGCTGCATATCCGACACTTTAGCGGGACGTATGAAATGATGACGTGGTGACGTCACGAATGAAGTGCAGACGACGGTCAAGCTGTGTAACGGGCAAACGTTTTATTAGCCTACTTGGCTAGCGCGAGTGCCACAGTCGCACACAACAGCAGCAGCAGCAGCAACTGATCGACTACGTGATCGCACCTCTGTTCTCAGATAAGGATACTACCTTTGGAATCGCAGGTTAATGCAGCTCGTGAACAAACGCGTGAAGGAACTTCAAAACTGGATATTGCAAGACAAAGTATAATGAAACCTACTCAATGATTCGATAGTTACTTCTCTCCGTTGTATAGAAGCCAATTAAGTACAACGTTACCACCACAGCAGTCATGACAATTCTCATTGTGACTTAGCCAACAATTTCTCATATCGCCTATCAGCCCTCCCACGCTGGAAAAAAAAGGCGCAAGAATTTTCATTAGTAGCACGCCAAAGATGGCTAACGAGCTTTTTACCACCGCGGCTGCTCGTGTAACATTGTTTGCACTGTACAAACAGGCCTCTCTGAGACAACGAATCGACTACCGTCTCCCCTCATTGCGAGCGATATAGTCGTTGTTAATTACACTTCCCTCTCCCTCCCCCATTAATCACGTTGTAGGAAGGCCCCAGTTCACGCGTTGCTAATGCCGTGCAGTTACAGAAGCGACCTCTTGATAAATGGAGGCATTTACAAAAGCGCCAAGATCGAAGAGCAAGGCATCGCCAGTGATGATTGGCCCTGTTTCGTTTTCGTCGACCGTTGCGGGGAGTTTGTAGCGCGGGAGGCCGATATTAATTACAGCTCCACGTACTTTATGAGCATCGCTAACGATGTGGCTAATTGCGTTCGCCATTCTCTGTTGACACGGCCATGCGCTACGCTTTCATCGCCAGCACGATCTGGCACAGACAACCCTCGGTTAGCGCCAGGGGCCTGAAGAGCACTCGATAACGGGGATCACTCCTTGACGCGTGCACTTGTGACTCCACGCCCCTGAAGACTAAAAAAAGGCGTCCTGGAGACTCATGAACAGGTGTGGATTGTTATAAAGTGCCCTATCGTGCTGCCTTGCAGAGGCCCACCAACCGATTATCATTTATTATCGGCATGTTGCTTGTTTGACGTAAGCCAAGCAAATGCTTACAAGATCCATATTTGCCCCACAAGGCCTTCCCCTGTGTGGTTGACAGTAATTTAAAAATGTCTTTCCTTAAACGTTCGTCGCTTTGCTTTCTTTAATTTACGATTCTTGATCGAAGATGCCTGCATGGATCATTATTATTCATCACCGTAAAAGTGCGGTAGTTTGTATCAGTGTTTCCCAACTTGAGTTCCACCAACCTTATTCAAGTGCAAGTCTACGGAGCATGGGAAACCTGGTACGTGTACGTGATAATGCTCGATTATGTTCGGCCTTGTTATACGATCCTACTTCGTATGTATTACCATCCTACTTCGTATGTATTACCATCCGAAAGTTTATTGTACAACATTGTTTCTTGACAACGAAAATTTCACTGAAATCCACGCACCCTCTCAAAGAAGGAGTCTAAACACTCCCCTTCTTCTATCAGCTTCTGGGACACAGCGAAGCTGTTGCTACGTTAGCCACGCATGGAACTGCGCCCCACGACGGTTCTGTCGGGAACTTGAAGCATTCCGTCGCCCATTAGGGCATAATGCTCCTTTTAGAGGAATCCCCCGTATTCACCGCAAGCTTACAGAAGCTCGACTTCCAGCGCTCGTTAGCGCGAAGAGTCTGGTTTCAAGCAACGTCTACTATTTGACTTCTCATGATCCCTCGTCTGTAACACTCCCATCACACGATTACATTCCCCCCTTGAGTTGTTGAACGAATAGGGCTGCAATTAGTAACCGGTGTACAGCGTGTTATGATTTCTAATCGATCCTGCATCAAGGTTAATATTGTACAGAACATCAAGCGAAGTGAGGCGAATTGCTGGCCAACAGGTACGGTGCATACGTTGCGATTCGGTCCGGATAAGGACAGTTCCTGTGACATCACTCGTGATCACACTTGTCTCACGACGTAAACCACCAATTACTACTATGCAACGCTTTTACTGTTCGATCTCATCTGCTCTGTCAGATGCCGTGATACATATTGCTTCGTACGCGTGGGATCGAGGAATAATGACAACGATGTGTCGATATCATTTCATTGATATACCAGTCGATTGACGACAGTTGGATCGGAGGTGCTCCGTTTGAAGTGAAAAGTGACAAATTGCGCGCAGATCCTGTGAGGATGGTGCGTCTATTTCCACTTCCATACATGCATGCAAGTGTATGTGAATGTTGCCATACACGCCATCACATCCCCTGTGCAGTGAGGCACAGGGTACCACATATAGAGTGGAGAAACACCTCATTCAGACTTCACTGCTTATTTATTGCTGATTGCTGACTTATTGCTGACTGATTGAAAACTTTCCATTTTCCTGCTTTTCCTTTTTGTATAATGATTCATGGCTTGCCGTTTTCACCCTACCATATGATTTTATTAATCCCGGCGGTGACAGTTTGTTTTGCAATGATTAATGAACATAATAAACTAAAATTATTCCAGTACAATTTTATTTTGGTTTTTCGAAAGGAAAGCGTAAATACGAATAATTCATCCAGTGATTTCATTAATTACGTTCGTGCTACAGCACAATAGATCGAGGCGCTTGAAATGCGCTTGCCTGTAGGTCTGTTCTCCCTAAAGCATTTGGCATCAACAGCAGAGAAAGCAGCGCAATTGCAATAGGTTTACAGTGGACTTACTAATGTGATTTATGTCAATTTATATGTAATATTACATTCCCTGGTCTTGTCATGCATGTCCTACAATAGACATAAAAAACAACGATTTAAGATGAATCAGATAAAAATCTTCCTGACATTATCACAAGAATTTGAACTGAGCCATTCATGACGTTCTTCACATTCTAAACATTATTCAAGTGTAAGGAACAACCGTGTGTCGGAGAGTTCCGACGCACGTGAAGGGATCCCCAAGTGCTCTAGATTATTCGCGGTCCTACCTTGTGGCGTCGCTCATGATCCCACTTGTCTCGCGACGTAAATCCACCAGTTATTATTATTATTAGTATTGGGGGTATGGAGAAACGCATCTGCAATATATATCTGAAATCGACGTCTTATAGCCGCCCTTGAAACTTCTCGAAAAATAGAGATGTTCCTCCTCAGGCGACTTAGTAAGGAACTGTGTCGTTTACTGTTCCCCTAGGGAGATAACCCACGAAAAAACCCAAGACCGCATAGCTGCCGCCACCAGGGATTGCGCACGTGTCGCATCGCAGAGCCGTCGTAGAAGACATCCCTATAACCATTAAGCCACAGAACCATTCTCACTATCTCTCTACTCTTACTTCTGGCAACAAGTTAATTTATCCGCCGGACTCGCTAAAGGCACTGTAATCGTGCACAAGGCAAACAACAGATACGTTAATGATACGATACAGATAATGATGATACAGATACGATGGCATGGGGTATTTCACAGTGCCAGAGACGATAGTCTATCCCATTGCAAGGTGTGAGAACACGAGAAATGATAATGATGAGAAAACTAACGATACAGCGCTAGAGAATCACTCTGGGTTCAGTTGTGGGCAAGAACTCGTGCACTGTATACAGAGCCCTGTGGTGTGTGCCAAAAGGGTTGCACGTTTCTCGCATACGAGTATGCGTTCCTCGAATGACGTCACTTCACGAAACTGTGCGATGTGAAGTTAAGCGCACAGTTCCATAGTGAGCGTAATCCCTTAGCTTTCTTCGGCAATCCAACATATCAAGTGACGTTGTTTAGTATAATCTAATTTGTTCATTCCGTACTAATTTACACTCGAGCGAGAAGATTGATCACATCTGTTACGGCTGAGAAAACACTCTCTAACGGCGCAGAGCTCTCCGCGATGAAATAACATCCGAGACAAGGTAAGGACGAAGAAAAACAGTCGACGCCAATTTCGTGCTTCGCGAAATCGAGATGCTGAGCAACATCGCACATTTTGTATGTTGTGTAGATCTAGCGCAAGCTTGGAAGACATCTGCAAACTTTTCCAGTTAGAACCGCGTATCATTAGGTGCTTTCATCGGCTGAGCTGGCTTTTTCAGTGAGTTGAAGTGTACTGCATACACTCGGTCGAGGCAGTATGATATATCGGCTGGCCTTGTTCCGATATAGTAGCAGTTGTCAGTGTCAATTTGTTCCTGTGTGTCACTCTGGATGTGCCACATTGCAGGGATTTACTTTTCGGTCGTGTGGTCTGCGGTGCGATCCGTCATCAACGTCATCAGCACAGGGCAGATTTATGGCTTTGGACTGGGGGGTTGGGAGAGGGGGGTCTTCCTCGNCAGCGCTTCCTTTTTCGAATTCCGCATGTAATTAGCTCGGGGCAACCAGGGGCTCTGCTTTGCCACTTTTACTGACTGCTCTACTGATTTTATTTTCAATTCCATGTTGCATTCTTCTGTGCTATGATTGCAGTTGAAAGCCACTAGCGAAACATCAACATTCGTATGTGCACAATTTGGCATCTACGCCATGCAGCTACATATTATATATTATTATATAT
>JARGYV010116229.1:0-18225 GCA_029532675.1 Ornithodoros moubata | reverse complement strand
CGTCCTGGGCCGACTTCAGGGCCTTATTGGTGGAAATCGTTCGGCGTACGCCTTTTTGTAATATTATGCGCCTACCGTTTGCACCATTCAGGGCAATGAAAGATATCATTCTATAACGTGATGGTTCCCAACATACTGTGCGGTGAAGCTCTGTGTTTAGAGTGGAGCTCACCAACGACAACGTTTGAAGGAAAAACCGCGGAACATCTTCGGGACCTACTTCTTGACGTGCAGTTTGAGTATGCAGTCACTTTTTCCGTCTTGTCCCATTTAGGTCTAAACACAGAACTTCCCGCATAACACGAATAGTTCTCTAACACTAGTCCACATCACAAGTATTACACAGAAATGGCGTACGCCCACCGTTTTCAGCAAATGGTGTCTCTGAAAGGTGTCATTCGGAACAGCTATTGGTCATCGCTGTGGTATGAGGTGAACTTCTGACTGCAAGTCATTACGGGCAGTGGGACACGACTTTAAATGGTGTTACGTTTCAGATGTCAGTTAGACAGCCCCAAACGATTCGTAAAATATCTCAAAAGTATAAGAAATTAAGGAGCAGAGCTGAAGTAACCATATTTCGCAGGATTACCTAAATTTTTAGCTATATTTGGCAAAAACAGCCAGTTTTCTCGCATGGTTGTCTTTTCCTCCCCCAGGAGAACCGGCATGCTACTCCTATGGCATCAGATAAAGAAAGAACAAATGGCGAAAGGCGGTTTACATTTTCAAACGGTACCGCTGGGCACGAGCAAGCAGCGTGGTCTTTTCGACTCCTAGCTGTTGCGTAAGTCATGCAGTGGATTTTTCTTACACAAAGCCTCCTTTCATAAGCTTGCAATTTCTGCCATAGCAAACCGTCCGCAGCATCTGGCAACGCTGGGAGCGCGCCTTTCAAGTTGCTGAGATCGCCTATGAACGACAAAAGATAGAAAAACCCTGCAAAGCAGCCTCTCGTCTTATCTGACAAGTGTTGTTTACCAAAGAAGACTGGGTTGTCTCTGCCTTTGTGAAAGACGGATACCCTGACAAGCGCATCTTCCCTTTCCAGGCTCCTCTTTCTTTTTTTCATTTCTCGTCATTTTTATGCTAGAACTGCACGTTACCGATATCGACTGTGACGTTGACCGACAGGCGGTGTATCCCTTGACCTCCCTGAAAGCTTCGCCTTTATTTGGATAAAATAACGGTGAAGACTGGATACGTTCTTCTGGGTTTTCTTCGAATGACATGCTGACAGTACAGTTATTGATTTTGTAGGATATACACAGAAGTCTGAAGACGTCTGTTTTGAAGAGGGTTCCGTGTCTCATTTTTTCGGAGGTGTATGCCCTGTAATACTGCGTCGAGACTTTTCTGAAAGTTGGAGTGGAACGGAATTGCCTACTTGAAGGAAATGTTTAAAAAGCCTACTGTTGGTGGCGAATATGAGGAAACCATGGGTGTAAAACGTCTGTGCTTATTTGTCTCATGCATTTTGGCTTCATTGGTTTCTTTGCTTTCTCAAATCTACTCAAATGCGAGGTAATAAATCAATTAAAACGTACAAAGTCGTACAACGTTATATCATAATTAGTTTTTCATCTGCTTTCTTTTTACCTCTACTTGCTCAACTAAAGGGATTGATTCCAACTAACCACTCATATGATATATAGTATAAACTTTCTCAAGTACAGTGCACAGGCAAGCGTAGGAGCAAGTCCTCTTTTCTCCACTGTATAGAGACACTCTCAAAGCTGAAAGCTTCATCAACCTCTATTCTAAGGCATGAAAGAACACTAGCACGACGAAGCTTTATGGAAAGAACTGTCGTTTGCGGCAACAAGTTTGATACGGATATAAAGTCTCGTAAACCAGTGATGCGAATATAGTGTTTTAAGTACCGCTTTCGAAACACTATATAGTGCGTCATAAAAACATTGGCGCTGTTGAAAACGTCTATTCCTCAGATATTTCGCGTTGTTCCTGTCGTGTATGAAAACAAGGTACCTACCCTAAACGGCAAATCTAGAGTCATTCCGCTCTGAAGGATACAGAGCAGCCGTATCTTATCAATTAACACAGAGATATACAATTAAGCGTATCTCCTTCACTGATCACCCTTATTCCAAATATCCTCTCTAGTCTTGACTGGACTGTGAATGTTGGAACCATCCTTAAACAACTTTGCGGCTACGTACCAGACGGCTTCCGGATAATGTTACAACTTGATCTTGCGCATCACAGTGCTTGCGTGCTCTGCTTATAGCCAACGTACGTTTACGAAGAGACAAAAAGTCTGTTCCTTACTAAGTTGCAAACGTAGTACGAAAGCCAGACCTTATTTTCTCCGTCCCTAAACACAAAGCCTGGGCTTTGTCAAGATCGACAAACTCCAGATCGCGTCGTGATAAAGATTTTCTTTGTTCTCTGTACTTTGTTGCCTTTGTATAGATCACCTCTGCTCGGCATCTCGTGCGTGGTTACAGTGCGTAGTAAAGTCGCTATATAGGGGCGCTTGGCCAATTTGAATAATGAGCTTATTTATATACTGCATCCGAGACAAGGCATCGTAAAAGAAAATTACGAGGTATTCTTCCTGGCGCATCGACGTTCGAAGCCCTTTCGTGCAACGCTGGAGGACCTCATTAAAAACACGGCATTACTAAATAAAGAGGGGCGAATCATGTACAAAAGGCGAACCTCTTCTAGTTCTTCGAAACCTGTTGCCAAACATTAGGACCTGACGATCTCAGTAGATGGTTCCATGTCTTGGTAGCGTTTTTACGAGCCCATACCGACTGCAATATATGTCGTGCTGATCATTTGAGCAAAACAACGCGCCAGCTTCCAATTGTTCCACTTACCATATGTCGTACATGCCGGTGAGCAGTTTGGCGTGTGTATCCATGTACGGAATAAAATAAACATTGCGACATGCGAGCCAAGAAGAAGTCGTATCGTCGTGCAGTGGATCATCAGAACCGTTAGGAGATGACATCGAATTCTCATGTCACTACGCTAAATGGGGTAATGCTTACATTTATGTGCGACCTGCAGTTGGATTGAGAATGACTGGCGCCTTCGATAGACATAAAAATAAAAAATGCATATGTGACCTGCAAATGCAAATGCATTCCTATGCGGCCCTACGAAAGACGAGTTGAACGGGCTCACAAGACCGTTTTTCATCCTTAACAACTATCTACTACAGCCATTCATTTATTTATTTATTTCAATTGTTATTCCTATTGCTCCTTCTCTCAATTTCTTTTATTTTCTTCCTCTTGTGTGCTTGTCTTGAGCTCACACAAATGAAGCTATATCGGCTTAGTCAACTCCGGCTTGAATCCATAACTCTGTCGACCGGTTTATCGATTCCTCCTGCGCAGAGTGCGCTCTCTATTCAAAAACTACCTACAACGAAGCGCAGAGATAATTATTTGAACAAAAAACAGTCGTTGGACGATGCCTTACCTTTCACTTTCGCTCATTACTGTCAAACTTTCCTGTTTTCTTTCTGAATCATGCGAAGACCAAGTGCGTTTGGTAATTTACTTTTTCTCTCACACTGCTGCTGCAGGTAACGGGCAGACATGGTCTCGCAGAAGCACGTCATCTTCCTCCCTCTCAGAAAGCTAGGCGAAGTTCA
The DNA here is from genome assembly GCA_029532675.1 of Ornithodoros moubata. Lineage (NCBI taxonomy): Eukaryota > Metazoa > Arthropoda > Arachnida > Ixodida > Argasidae > Ornithodoros > Ornithodoros moubata. Next base: position 14,594 of record JARGYV010116229.1, on the reverse strand, counting down.
GTAAGTGCTTTCCGCCAGGGAGCAGCAGCCGAGCCTTATATCATTTATAACCCCTCCAGTGGAGAGTGTACCTTGGAGAGTTTGCGGTAAGTGCGAACGACTTCTCGATTTCAAAAGAAAACACTGTCTCATTCAAAAAACTGACTGCAAGAAATTTCCTTAGCCGGCTCAACTTTTTAATTTTTTTTTTTTCGAAAAGGAGGACAAAAAATATTCACATACACTGAGTCGTCCTGCACCCGCATGGTGGCTCCCTTAAAGGGACGGTCTCGTACTCGACGACCTGTTTAAGACCTATGCCATTCGAATCGCCACTGTCGAAAATGGCATACTGCGATCTTTTTTATTTATTCACTTTTTTTTGCCAGAAACGCTGCAAATATTATGTTAGACGAATGATATGACAACAAGGTCAGGTACGCCAGTAGGTACAGTAGTCTGTTGTTGAACGAAAAGCGCAGCGAATCGAGGCTATAGAGGCAGATGACAGCGCGCCGGGTCTCGCCGGGTGAGCTCGGGCCCACAAGCCAATCCCAAGGGCGGGAGACTCCACATTTCCCACCACTTCCTGCTGACGTCACCCCATGACGTTTTTTTTTTTTTTTAAGTAAGAAAAGAGGGAGATATTAAAAACACGTGACATCCGTCGTCTGGTTTCTCTACTATTTTATTAAATTTATCGAAAACTGTTGCGCACTTGCCGATGGGCTTTCAATGCGGTCTTACATTAGTACTAACGATTCTTAATCACTAAAGTTTCGAAATCCACATTTCTGTTCGGCTGTCCTTTTAACGTGTAACAATATTTGCGAAAACTGCAATTACGCCGTCTGCCGATGGAACGTGAGGTATGCTTCCGGAGAACAGGACCAACTAGCTGATGCATTCCGTTCACTACAAGTCAGGGCGAAATACGAAGCAAAAGAAAGGGAACGATTGCAAAAAAGCCAAGGAGCGAAATTATGTCCATCCAGAACCTGTTGGTAGGAACACCTTTCGAACCATCACATTTTGCGTGCTAACAGCGTTAAGCTTTGTGACGTCAGCTGACTATCCCAGCATATTCTTCTGGACTGCGATTAGGACCAGCAGGAGGTCGAGGTTGGAATATAATGAAGTCGTCATGACTCTGGTGCGATGCATACCAGAAACGCAAACCCACACATACACACAAATATAAGCGTGCCATAGGACAGCACGATCGAAGCACAAACAATGCCTTCTATACGTCCTACATAAACTTATGGATTTCTTCGCCGGAATCCCGGTCACCCATCCGCTCGTATATTTCGGCTACACCCTCTTGATCCTACATTGTGTCACGCAGCTCAAGAGTTCAACCCGCCACGCTCGACATCAATAATAGGAACAAAAACAGGACACACCGTAGTCAATGCAAAAATCTTATAGTACACGCTCGGTATATATATAACCACGTAGCTCCGGGCAAAGCCGAATATATTTATTGGGAAAAGAACGGCGCGCCGCTACCGGGATAGTGTGTACTGACATTGCGCTGCCGCAACGTTGCAATAGCACAACGCAGCAATAACAGAGACCGTAAACTTCCCCCAGTCACGGAGCTTATAACAGCAAGGACGTGAGTGAAAGTCATAGCTGGCGTGTTTTGCGAAGAGCGAAGGTTTCAAAGTAGGTAATTTCGGAAGAAGATTCCTGCCAACGCTCGAGGAGAGAGCGACTGCGATGGTTTATGCTCTGCTGTTTCTCACGGGGGCACGTACACGAATGCGCACGGTGGACAGCCGAATTCCGGGCGAGCTTCGCAAGTTGGTTGTCCGGAAATGGTGATCAAACGTGGCCGCTGCGCAGTTATATTGGCTTTGCGTTGCGTGCGTGGCATATGAGTGTACTTTTCATGTATTTCTATGAGCATTTTTTATATGTAACTTCATTCGCGGAGAAATCCGACTTCGCAATATGGGGGTATGTACAGTCATAAAAAGGAAGAAGAGCAGCTAAGGTAAGGGTACTTTTTTTTTCAGAATCGTTGCTACCTTTAATAATTAAAGCTTTATGCTTTTTTCCAAAGGACGTAGCAATATAAGCCAGGTTTATTGTCACCTTGCGTGACCCGCTACTAAGAGCATATATCAGAAAAACAACCCGTCGTTCACCTGCTCATTCAACAGCTGGGTCAGGTAATGCATCTGTTATCGCCTGTGTATGGTAGCCCCTGAAATGTGCAACATGTCCATTTTAGATTTGTGACAACATGCACCCAAGCGGCACAATGTACTGAAACTCGGGTGCAATAGGGGTGGACGGATGGATCAAGGTTGCTTTTGAAGTTCGCGGCACGTCAGATAGACAGCGACAGAAAGATAAGACACCTGACGACCACCCCTATTGCACCCGACTTTCAGTGCATTGTGCCGCTTGAGCACATTCTGCTCTTTTCTTCCATGCCCTGCTTATCAGCTTGTCAGCTTGCCCTACTTACCGCTTCATTATCATGAAATGCCTGCAAAGTACACAACTTTTCCATTTCTGCTGCCATATTTCTATCTAGCTTTTTTCTTGCCTTTTTTTTCTTTTTTTACTTTTCTCTATCACTATGATCGCTCACCTCGGCCGCTCACCTTGGCCGCCTGTTTTGTGTGGTACCACTCAACGTTCTATTTTCTTTTCTTTTTTTTTTTTCGTGAAATTTTCATGCTCTTGAAAGCGGCTGCCTCGATTATCGTTTACCCAGAGAACATTTACCGCGTTAATGGCACGGATCTTCATGAACATACTCTGCCCTTACTGCCACAGAGTAAATATGATTTATTTTTTCTCAACCATTATATATATTTTTCTTTGCTTGCTCTCCGCCGGTGAGTAGGTTCGCCGCAAGCAGCGAGATTAAATATTTTATTTGCGCTCCGCTAAAAAGGGAAGAATCGAAGCTGCGATGAATAATCTCTTCTCTTTTTTTTTTTTTTGGCACTTCCGAAACTTTCTTTGAATGAACCTACAGTCGCAAAAACTGTGTCATTAATCAGGAATATCCCGGATGATTTATGTTAGTTGGAAATGAGATGCGATCGCGAAAAGTCATTGCAGACTTACAAATCGCGAGGATAGTCTTAGTTTGACTCACCACTATATACTCTTGCGTGAGACGTTTTATACAGAGCCTTTCTTACAGATGGCCTGATGAATGCGTTACTTCGTGGACGGAGATATATGGCAATGCCTGATTAGCTCTACGCATGACTGTAGATTATGCAGTCCCTTCATAGCTTTCTTTCTTTCTATGTTTGTTTCTCGCCCTCTGCGTCATCTTTCGTGGTCTAAAACGAAGGAGAGTGTATACAACATACGCAATGAGCAAAACACTTTGACCTGACGGCGTAGAAACGTCAACGTCATGTGTGCGTCTGCAATGGGCATTTCTTGGCATTCGCAAAAATCGTATAAAGCAAACTTTCAGGCGGACATTATATTCTGAAGCTTAGACACCTGCCGGGACTTTCTGCACCTATCGCGTTTTGTAATGTCCGAGAAGCAACGTTACAGATCCAAAAAGTAGGTTCATCTTAGGTGCCTCGAGCTGAAAGTCCTCCAGGCCCAGTACATCCGAATCCAAGAGCGCCCCTGTACTGTGCCTGGAGGTCCACTTTCAACGCAAATCGTTCTATGTTGTGCACAGCCATGTCGCGTGAATGAACGCTGGTTATAAGGATCAGAGCCACTTTTCTTTCCGCGATGAGCGAGAGCCTATAGCCCACTCCATCATGCCAAGACTGACTGACCTGCTCCATTTCTGTCCGGTAGTAAAGACGTTTTCACACGTCTTAAATTCGTAAATAATTCACTGGGACGAAGGGTCGAATCTATCGCACACTGCTGTGAGGTTCCTCCTGGTCTCCCGTCTTCCGTTCGTACGCGTATACTGGTGTAGGCCCTTGTGTGCAGTGACGTGATTTATACCGAGCTTCCTGCGGCCGGCAGAGGTGACAGCTGACTTGCAGGGAGCGGAAACGGATGTGCGATCTCGACCACCGAGCGCAGTAACGCAAAAGCTTACGGAAAACGCAAGCGGGTCCCACGACAAAGCTTTGCCGTAGGGACCCGGCTGTATTATGCTTCGCGGTATAAGCGTCGCAGACAATCCTTTCTTCCGCTTTGCCTTTTCTGTTAGATACGAGAAACCGCATCTGTCGGGGAAATTGCGTTTCTCGCATGTTTCGAGAGTTTTTACTTCTACTGTACTCTATTATGTGAATTGGATTAAGTAAAGAATGAAGGAGGGGTCGACTTGTTGCCTGGCGCTTCCTAAGAAAACAGAGCGACCTAAAATCAAGAAATGTGTAGTTCTTCCGAGAAGTGAAAAGTGCTTTGCAAGACATCGTTCCCTCACATCCGATAAGCACAGCGCGGAATAGGGTGACCGTGATCGCCGCGACAAGCTAGCTTTCTCGCACCTGCTACACTGTCGTTTATGAAAATCAAATGACTGCGGGATAAAGACTACTATGTGAAATGAAGCTCAGTGTCGCTGTATAGCGGAGCTCGCACGGTACCCCTACACGTCGACAGCCTAATTGCCCCCTCCTGCCGGACAGACGATGCTACAGCACGATGGGACGTCAACCGTGGCAGAAATAACACGCAAACCTCTCTGTATATACGAACCTTGTGCGAAGGAGTGCTGGTTCAGTGTTCATTACAGTGTAATTTTAGACGAAGAAGTCCCATTCCATTTGATTTCTGGGGAGCTTTCGCGACCAAATTTTCCCAGAAAAAGTCTTTCTACACATGCAACACGAGACAGCGTGTCATGAGAATTGGTGTGAAAACCTGGGACCACTTCTCTCCAGTATCTCTAAGCAGCGCCACAATTCCTGGACAAACAATTCGTACAGGTGAGACTGGAGCACTTGAAGCCTTCGGACGAATTTCGTTCTGAAAGTGAAGTAATACAATTATATATTTAACACGATTCTTCCATTTGGCAGTAAATTGCCGACGCTGAACTCATCATCGTCGAAATCTATTCACCGAAAACGAAAGTAGTTTAGTATTTTTAAAGTACGTCGCTGTAACTTCTTGCATCATTCTGTCCTGTCCTGTTCCCACAATGTCCTATTGTGAATGCTGGATTGAGCATATCTCACCCACATCATTTACTCTCGGTTCCCTTGTTCTTGCGTGCATCTGTGTGCGAATGTTATCTCTCTCATCATATGCCCCCTGCGCGATGAGGTAGAATGCCACATATAGAGTGGTAAGTCACCTCATTCCATCATCATTACTTAGTGCTTGTTGTTGTTGTTCTTTGTACGCCAATATGTCCCCATCATACGTATGGTCTTTGTTATCGCTGCCATGCACCACACACAGCTGCTATCAAGCGCCGCCTACTGTGTTTTCTTCTTCAGTTGTTGTTTAGCTCAAGACAAGTGATACAGAGCTATAATGCCCAAGAAACCTACAATCCATATCACCCCCTTGATTTTAATTAATTTCAAGTAACGTTAGTCCTTATCCAAACAGCATAACCTAGCCTATTCCATTCCGAGGAGCTGCGTTTCCTACGACTCCGCCCGAAGGCGTAGATCGTGAAGGATATTAGTCAAGGATCTACGCTCGAGTGATTACAACGCTCATTCAAGCGCGACCACGCGGAGAACGTGTTTGTTGTCTTTCCCGGAGGGTACAAGAAGTCGCTTTTCTCTCTGGGAAACTTTGGTCGGACGTAGACAGGTTGAACGAGAACATAGCGGGCGCCCCTACGTCGAGATTTTGGTGGATGTCCTTTGTGCAAGTGTCGGCATCCATTAGGCAATTAAATAATGCGTAAAACAGAACCCTGGTCTCAAAAGGCGCTTTGGCGGTGGGCCCTTTACGCACCGAACTTATTTTATTACTGCATGCCCGTTTTGCATCGGTCCTGTACAGCTTCGTGGTGGTAAAGTTAGGCCCGTTCAACGTACTATAGTCAGTGTCAACATAAATCATAGATTAGACTCTGCCCACACTGCATGAATCGCGGGCCAAAGATGTGGTATGGATAAGCAACAAAAGCGTACGCCAGGATACTGAGGAGGCGGAAGTATAAATGCTGATAATCAATCGTAGGTGCGTATCACGGATCAAAACGAGGTTTTAGTTGCAAGAGCTACGTTGTCACTTGCTCTACTCTACGGCAAGCAGGCGGATATGCGATTTAGTTTTTTAACCCCAAGATATTGATGAGTTTGCTTTACATCGCAAGTCTGTGTCCTGTGTCATCCAAGACATGTGGTGATGAGCTCTCCGAGGTACCTGACTTTGTTAGCACGAGTGGATGATACACCTTGTAAAGAGCCCGTGGCAAATAAACGGAACAAAGCTCGGTACCTGAGGGCAATTTGAGGGCTCTTTCTCCTTTTAGGCACCAGATTAACTCAAGCACTGTGACAGTTTCGTGCTGTCTGTGTGTGTAGGTTTTCCTTTCGTTGAGAAAAGAAATATTTGTCCGAGGCTGATATCTCTTTTTCTTTTCCTTTTACGAACACAAAGTAACCGGATTTTTTCACACAATTGATTGTGTCGCATGGATCAGGAAATGTTATTGGAAATGTTATTGTTACTACTTATTGGGACTGATGACACCCGTGTAGGGTCTGCTGATCGACGTCCGGTCCTGATGAGTTCTAGATCGACGTCACAGGACGCAAACCATAAGACAATGCTAAGCAACCAACAACATTGATCTTATTCGGCTTAACATGAATGTTACATGAATATTACCTCTGTGCGTGTATTGTTAAGGTACAATCAGAGTTACATTTGGGATGCGAATATTCGTCCACTGCAGCACAAGCAAAATAACCGCAGCTCAGTGCAGTTGTTTCGCGACTCTGCCTCGTGATTGGTGGCACCACCTACCAATCCTAAATATTCGCGGTATTCCCTCTTTCATAATGAAAGTCCTCCAGGACATGATCGCTAATGACAGGGGCGACGCCCTGCGGCACACAGATCACTTTGTGGCATGCGACGACATAGTAGCGCAAAAAATAACAATTATAGTAACTCCTAAATGAGATGCCTCCCTCATTCTGGAATGCGACGGAACCCATTCGCCTCATCAAGGTTTCTAAACCACGTGACGATGCACAGACTCATATAAACCTTTAATGTGGCAAAGGTGGATCTGTACTACAAATCCTGTGCTCGTGCTCTGTGGATTATTTACAGATTAAGAGAATATTGTGAGAATCGCAGACAAGACTACCTAGCTGATAACAGACGCAGACGGGTTAGACAGGCCGCGCTTCTATCGGTACCACATCCTCTTCTAACTTTCACAACGGGATAGCGCGATTCCAGCTGCTTATGCCGGTGGTGAGCGATGACGTTACCTTCGACGTCTTCGATAAGTCTGATAAAAATGACGTAGTATTATCGCAAAACACGTACTCACCGCACAAAAGCAACGTAGTCTCCATCCGAAGAAACGCAGACATCATTCCTCGCGTCATGTTGACACTGTCAGACACTGTCTCGATCGCTTTCTATAGTCCCGCAGTCACAAACAATTTGAGGCACGGAACACACTTCCCAACGACTCTTGCTTTCACGCAAGCTTAACAATTCTGAACTCACGTAGGGCGCACAGTTGCGGATGTCCTACTGCGTCTCTCACCTGGGGTCGATAGCATCGTCTGCACCTTATCACGCACAGCATGTCGTCCTTTTCGAACCAGACATCAAGTTCGACGTCGTCTTTATTTCGCCGGCGTGAACGCACTTCGAAGGAAAATCCGTTCTACACAAACCCCACCCACGACAAAAGGTGTTTTTTGTCGATCGCGAACGTTATTGCATCAGGCCTTTACTCTGCACCCTTTTCTGCAATCGCCTACAGAGTCGGGATGTGCTCGCTGTTGACCATTAGGATTCTGTTGGTCGTCGGAGATGTTTTCGTTTCCTTGGAATGTCGACAATGCGGGTCTGTGTTGTCGATATATACGCTTTTGTGGTCGACGAAATAAACCAAAGAAGGAGTCTACAGAAGACGGAGGGGGCTCTTTCTTTCTTTCTTTGATGCGCGGCTTTGTAATGGTTTGTCCTGAGAACGAAGGAAGGAGGAGCTTTGATTTCCTCCCACAGACGTGGTTTGAAAGCGGAAAATATTTAAGCCCAAGCTCCCTGCGCGAGATATGCGCTTCGGGAGATTTGCCCAGCGTACGAACGGTTAAGAGTTGAGAAATCACTTTCAATTTTTTTTCTGCCTAGCGTACGCTTCTTTTGAGAGTCCTGAGTTCTAGAGTGTTGCAGCTGTTAGGTGATGTTCTCGGGATAACGTAAACAATATGTTCTAACGTTCGAGAAAGTAATGTTTGCTGCGTAAGAAAGTTTGCTGCGAACGTTGTTCAGAACTGCTCATGCAACGCAGATCTTTGTTCAAAAGAAGCACTCCCATTCACGAGTTCCTCTTATCCTTTCTTGACAGTTCTTTCATCGCCTTTAAAGAAACGCTGAGATCTTGTTTGTTCTGCTATCTTCCGCGATGATATCTTGTGTCTCCTTCTCTGTCTAAAAATAGCTCACTACTCTCGTCAGCTTTGGAATGAACGAAAATAAATCATGATTGCTTTGTTCGATCGCAGCCGTCGTCGTAGTTTTCTTTCATTCAGAATAACCGCCGTCCTCTCTGAACGTTATGCCGCAGGTAGGAAAATTGATCTGAACACTTTGCAGCATTGGAGATATTCAATATTGTGGCATGCTATTCCTTCCTGTTGCGTTCCTTTTCACAAATTTTCACGGAAATATCGCAAAGAAGATGACGTAGTCACTATGTAAGGTGACACTTTAGTCGGAGCGTTTGTGAGATCAAGAACGACTACAGAAATAAATAGCTCCTAGCATCCGATCAACATGGAGTACCGCGTGTCCTGCCGCGATAGCTTCATCTTGAGTATTGACCGCGGCGCTCGAATATCGGTCTCGCACTTCGAGGCGTGTCTTTGGCTTCCGTCTGACAAACGCAGGGTCGCATTCGCTCCTCACCCGAAATTCTCTCGTTTTCCCCGCTACGCGCTCGATATCGAACAACCTGTCGTCTTTAATGAAGTACGAATCGTGAAAAATGTGCGCGCCAGTCTGACAGGTTCCACGGCTCTTTCTCCGCACGCGAGTCTGAACCTCGTGTTTCGCTCATTAGAAAATCGACTTGCACCGCTTTACAGGGAACCTGCATAAGTTCCTGAACGTTTCATCAATCGTGCCTTTGCTGCACTTAAGCATCTACTTACTAGACGACTCACAAAATGTCGAGTGAATGATGATCGCAATCTCGTGTGCTTAGCTCGCTGTTTCTCTTAATTACATAACTAAAAAGATGTTATTAACTACTCCATACGTGTTTTTGAGGACATAGGTTCAAGAACGCCAGAGTCAGTTTTGAATTTCGCGATGGCAGTTTGTAGCGACAGCACATCCAAAGGCCCAGGTCGTCATGCCATAGAAAATAATTATTTGGCAAGAATAATATTTCACTTCTAGAGAAAACCTTAGCAACATTAAAACCTGTCTCCTTTCTAATCGTTTGTTTCGTCTTAAATATAGTGTATGCTTAAGTCCTTCAATTATAAAGCCACTTCACTTCAGAATTACAACAACTTGTGCACCGCTTCAAAACAGCGCTTAAAACGCTGTTTCAATCCAAAACAGCCACTGTTCGATTTTACCGGTATGAAAGTGCCGAGAAATCCAACTGGTCACTATCGCGCACAAGCACAGCACAGCACGCACTCAACTTGCGCGGCACGCACAATTCAGTTATTGTTCACGTCCCACGGAGTGCCACTGCTTTTACTACTAAGAAGTGACTCGTCACGCCATGGGTCAATGCCGCTTAAATGAACGAACACCAGGGAGGCGTGCAGTTTCGGAATGCACGCGCACGTGCACTCAAGTGACTGACATATTGGCCCTAAAGCTCAGAAAACTGGCAAGGCTCTGAGCGGGGTGCCGCGATAGAATAGAGCTATACCGGAGGTTTTCCAGGCACCGCCATCGATTTAGCTCTGGGCGCGCAGCGCCACCGCAGCAGATGGGTGCGCCCCTTGCGACCATTCCTGCGCGGTAAAAAACGTGGTGGGTTATAAAGGACTTTTGTGTGGCGCATAATTATATAAATAAGCTATAAATATGTATAGCCTAAAAGGGAGGAAAAAAAGTTTACATCATCAAATAAAACGAACAGTGACAACATCCCAATGAGTGAACCTTAGTAACAACATTCAGCATGCGCCGTGTCTTCCAATTTTAGTAAGAAGAATTATATATATATATATATATTGAAGGCCTTACTTAGCTTCCTTTGCAACACCTCGTCCCGACTACTGAATCGTTTGTGTAACAACAATTATATGTCGTTGCTGTTGTTGCTAGTACTGCGAAGAAACATTCGAGCTTGATTATAAGATAGGAAAGTTTTAAACACTGTACTAATAGGCCATTACGTAAATGAGTGTTTGTGTGTGTCATAAAGGCGCCATGTCAAGAAAGATGTCGTAGAGAGATTACAGATTATAGGAATTTAAAAACCTTAACTAGCTACTACTCAGTTCAGTTTTGCTTATATGAGCCATATGCAACAATTTTAACATTTATGGCATGAGAAAGATAGTGCACCTGTCGACATATCGACATCTTTCCCATTTGAATGTGTTAAATGAAATGTTAGTTTTTATTTTTTAACTCCCTGTTATTCCTAATGTAATCTGCTCGACGAGTATGTTTCTCTTCATATTTGTATTGCTTTGTGGTCGTCTGAGTCATCATTTGTTAAACCTATATTTACTTTACCTTTTTATTTATTTACTGTTTCCTGATGCGGGTTACGAGTAAAGGTGGCTCTGTCGCAATAACACGCTTTCAGCGGCGAAGTAAGCTTTACGGTGTGTCGTGGACTGGCAGGCGATTTTTGCTAAAGTCGTGCATGACGATCCATGCTTACAGCTTACCGACCTTGCAAAGGTACTTCGCAACAAATTCTATAGTGTTTCTTTTCTTTTTCCTTTCAGTTATTCAGACTTTTAACCAATTTCTTCATTTCTTTTACATAAAAAAATGTTATCAATGCGTTCATCGCCACATCATGTCTCACTTTTCATTCCAACACAATATTCAGTACACAGTATAATGTCACAATACAATGAGCCTCCCTATTAGTTGGATTCTAGTGAATTTTCCTTTCATTTAAACACCCTCGTTGGTAGCGCAAGACTCCTATCAATACTGCTATAAATGATGACAATGCGGTGGGATGTTTCACCGCACATGATACGGGACCCTATCACATTGCTTGTAAGTTGAGGTACGAGATGAAGATGACTATGAAAATTAGAATGTGTCAACTTACAAATGTGAAGAGGAAGAAGAATGGCGTCATCTCCATTACTCTCCATGGTCGTTCTCCTTTTTAATCTTCTTAACTTCACATTATCAGTGTTTCGTTAGTCTGTTCTCTTTTGCGTGTACTTTGAAGTACTTCGGAGCTTTTTCCACCACTATATCGCGTCACAACTGTATTCCTCGTTAGTAGTTCACCGCTTAGGAATGTGGTGTCACAAATTTATACCCGTCACGTGACATCGTGATGCGTCTGACCGCTCGTCTAGACGTCTGATAAGGTACGATGCCTAAACTGCTCTTCTAGTTTTCTGTGTTATTCTGTTACTTTCTTGTTTTCATTTTTTTTTTTCGATAAAGTGTGGCGTTCTGAATCAAGGGCGCACTTAAGCAGCCATAAAAAAAAAATGTGCGTTTTAAATAAAACCCTCCGGTTGTCCAAACAAGTAAAACTGTGGTGCACTGAAGTCAGAGCAAAGGGCACTGCCAAAAATTTAGAGGTTGCTACAAAGTCGAACGCAAGGTAAGAGCACACTAAACAATAAGGAGGAGGCAATTCAAACGAAATTGGGGGCACTAGCAACATCGTGTGGAGAAGGACACTACTTGTCGTAGCCACCGCCGTATCGTACAAAAAATTACGGTATTCGTAGCAATATTAGCGCCTGCAACAGCAATATAGCGCCTTAAACAGAACCTGCTTGATGGAAAAGCCGCCCTCAGTAGCGCAGTGCTAACGTGTCGGGTACCTCTGCTCAGGTTTGCTCATTCGATCCCTGCCGAGGACGGTACCAAGGAGGGAGACAAACATCGTTACTGGCACCGTGTGCTGGAGATCTGTGGTCCACATCAAAAGATCCCCAAGTGGTCTAAATTATTATTATATTAGGTGCCCTGCGGCACGTGCACAGACCGCACGTGTAATGCATGCGGCATCGTAACTAATTTTATTATGGATGGAGAAAGACGACAACACGCCAAGATGCACGAACAGCGTGCTCTTCGCCTGTTGTGTTTGCGTCCTCCGTCGTACTTCGTCGACGGGAGAGTACCATTAAAAAGAAACAAGAAAAACATCATGCAGGAGCATTGTGCTCATCAGATGTTTGCCCATCAGCTATGAAGCATGCAGTAGCCTTCCTATACTGATTTACTAGTAAATCCCCCAGCCACTTTTATACCGCTTGCAAACAATTTTACTGTAGATTGAAAAGTAAAACTGAGACTCGTAAAATAAAAGAGCATATTTATATACTTAGAGATTGTCCGGGAAAGGACAGTTGTACTGGACAGCCATGACTGTCTTCGTCAGAACAAACCCCTCTGTCTTAATTAATTGCGAAAAAAAAAACTATGATCCGGTGGAGGGGATGCTAAATAAAAACGCCTCCGGTTGGAAGGCACTTTCATTTCGCACAGAGATTCTGCTTCTCGCACCCTCCGCATCATTGGAAGATTGATACGTACATTAAGCAGCGTCTATCCCACTACATCTACAGCTAGCCCAGTTCTTCACACTGACATAGCGTCCCAATGATGAAGGGTCTTCACCCTAGCCTGCTGGTCACCGACTGGAGTTTCCTGCTTTAACACAAATGGCAAAGCGTGCCACACAGATCGTTGACGATTAATACCCAGACCTTTAGATACTGAGCCAATGGTGTGAAGGACGCCTAGAGGAAGCACGGCCCACATGCGAAGTACCCGCGGTTCCCAACCTGGGGCATTTTCTCTTTTGTCCCAATCCTGCCCCCAAGTGCTAATGGATAGGTCTCAGAAAAGGAGCATGTTTCATCAAGAGGCTGGCTTCGTTCTTTAAGACGACAGTGACGAAGAAGGTCCTATTATGTAAACGTCGAGCCCTTTTGTTTCCTCCAGTAGATAAAATTAGACTTACAAACTGCTTATAATTTGTCGCGCATCTTTTGCTTTCGTACAGATAAACACATGAAGATCTGATAACTTACTCTAATCAGTCTAAGCCCTTACCCATGGGCATTTATTTTGAGTATTCACAGTATGAATGAACGCACATAACTCCAATGCTGCATACACTGACAGGAACTCCTGAAACGTTCGGCATAAATAACGGGGAGAAAAAAAGTGCTACTATATTCAACTTGAGGCGCGAGCTCATTTCCAATTTTAAACGCTCAGAGCTTAACGGAGCAGTAACTGATAGGAGGGTTCTTGAGTTAAGCGGCGAAACTTTAGGGCTTACGACTCCCCATTGGAACATTACGGGTGAGGAATTTACGACGGACCCATCAGCACCGTTTGTCTCTTCCTTTGTCACTGCGATCCTCGTAATACGACGAAGAGACGAATACATTCTTGGCCCCGAAACAATTCTTCCATTTGTTCTCACGGAATGCCCGAAGACTTTTACATTCGCTCCCTATAGTGACACTTGCTCTTTCGCTCGAGACTGACGTTAATACGTAACATTGAAAGATTCATGTCGAAAATTTAGCTTATCTTCTGGCATGCAGCCGAGGCAATTTGACGAACACGTCCTGCAACGTGGTGATGCCACATGACCCAAAAACAATGTAGTAGATGAGGATGTTAGACTGATTTACACCTAAGTGACACATTTATCGAACCGAACAGGTTTTCTATGATTCCTACATAATATGGTCTCCACTGGTGACAGCATGTAAGCGCCAACCAAAAGTTGTTGTGTCGTCTTGAGTCGCCTTCGTAGGAAACACCCGGCCACATTGCGAAGACAATAGAACACTTGTATTATTGAGCTGTTAGATGAGCCACTCAAAGGCGGTTTCATCTTCCGTAACATTTAGCCCACTGTGTTTAACCTAAGTTCTTTACTCGTTTATTCGTTCATATAATTAATTTTTCTTTTCACTTTTCTTTTTCCAACCGAGTGAAGTTCTAAAACTTACTCTCATTGCTACTGCGCCTTTCGTATTGCAAACTGTAAGATGGGTCAATCCAAGAGGACTAACCACCGTCGTACGTAACCATTGCACTAAATGTAACATCGCCCATTGGGCTTCAAAGGAATGCCAACAATCTCGTGCGTCACCAATTGGACACACTGACGACGAAATTATTAATTTCTGCTCAAACCGCTCTCGAAAACTGAAAAAGTAAAAGTAAAAGGAGATGTAAACAAACATAAACTGACTATTCCCGTTGTATGAACAACAGCCGCTGGTATTATGAACGTGAATAACATGTCGCTTGACTCCACACCTTCTTCGACTCCATAT
>JARGYV010116169.1:0-11272 GCA_029532675.1 Ornithodoros moubata | reverse complement strand
AGTGCTGTTCTGTGGGTAGACGAATCGTCCCATGGACCCAGTATTGATGCCAGGCTAAGAGGGCGGTTGTAGCGGGCGGCGAAAAGCGACTGGAGACGCCTACGCTCAGGAGTATATTGGTCGCAGGCCAGTAGAAGGTGTTCCGTTGTCGCTGGTACTTTGCAGGTGGGACACAGAGGGCTTGTGCTGTATCCCATCTGGTGGCGATAGTACGGGCTAAAGGCAACACTGAGCCGGATTCGTCGAAGCTACGTTTGAAGCCGGAGGCGTATAAAGTAGCCTTTCGTTGCATCCACATTTTTCTTCGCTTTGAATACTGACTGCATATCAAGGAGCTTCAAGCTGGTGGGCAAGCTTTCGGGCTACTTGGCGTATAGCTGTCAGAATTTAAACATATATTGCAACATACACAGCCAAGACTAGAATAATTCTGGGAATATGGCGCCAGCGTGCCCGATACCTAGCCTATATCTGTGTAATCCTGGAAACACTGAACCAATGTGCCTGTTACGTAGTCTATATCGGTGAAGTCCTGGGAATATTGGACAAATCTGACATTCGTTCGAGTATTATTGGAGAAATATTGGAACAATATTGAAAAATATTTTGATACAGCATTGGGGGAGTTATTAGCACAGTATTTAGATGTTCAAAATATTTAACTAATATTAAGCAAATCCTGGGAATACCTCACTATTATTAGACCAGTATCGCCAAAAACTTGCCAATATTGGGTTTAAAATGGCAAATATTCTGTGCTCCCTGGATGCATTCGTATTGGGAAAAACCACAAATCGTCAAAGGTCAAGTAGTGTGGCGCCTCAGTTATACAGAGACTAACAAATCATTCCCTTATTATTCATCACTTTTCGCCGCCGCACTGTTAATTATTACAGTAGTAATCATTGGTAATGCCTGTCATTCCATCAATGTTAGAAAGTCTCAGGATGAAAAGTGCGTTCCAATAGGAATAAAGAATAAGAAAAAGCTACCTGAGCTGACAAAATGAACGTTTTTGTTTTGTCCCCCCTTTTTTTTTTAGTAGAAAACGACGACATGAACATCTTGCTCATTAAATGTTCCGACAAGATTGCTTCGTCCGTTCACGTTTTTCACTGTGGGATTTGGACGTCTCCAACATGTTTATCAGATTTCTCACCGCATGTCCAAAAATACTGTTTCTGCCCCTCTTTGACGCGCATAGTTCCAAAGTCACTAATGAGCCGGAAAGACTCCGAGGTCATCTGAATAAAAACAGTTTTATTCCATTTACTTCGCCGAATCCAAACGGCTTCACGGATCTCGGAAACTTTTATCGCACTGGGGGGTTCGCCTCGGTTCCTAATGTCTTTTTAACGGCAGCCTCTCCCAAAAACGGCGATGTAAAGGGAAAGACTCCAATCGAAAAACTCTCCATTCTGCGCACAGTCTTTCTACGAATTCAGCACATAAACGAAAAGGAGTCCAACCTTTCGTGTGATCGACATTCCAACCCGGAGCACGGGTTTCGGAAGCAGCGGTCCGTACATGATTAGGAAAAGAATGCCAGGATTTTGAATTGCTGCACTCGGTTCAACTTTCATTCACCTTCTCCACAGTCCGTCTTGGTAGTTTTGTGAAACAAGGAAAGCGAGCTTAAACTCTCTTCCAATTTAGACGCTCCCTGCCGTAGTGAGCGAGGTTCAAGGTTCTAATTAACGACCGGAGAAAGTGGCGATCCTGCCCAGGACTTTTTGTTTTTTTTTTTTTATTCTCCGTCGTCAAAGTGCATTTTAATCCTGTTGAAATCTCATCCCTCCCTCGCTTCTGCTTCAGGCAACGAAGGAATAAATAGAAATGAGTTCCCCACGGCCAGCCTAATTTACATCAGCCCCAGCGGAGGACATGCAAATATTTCCTCCGTTTGGGCACTCCTAAGGAGTTAATATAAGCTGCTGGTGCTAACGTACTCATGAGAGCATTGTTTCGATCGAGGGAGGGGCGAAACTCTTGGTCAGCAGACGCCTGTCTTCTCCACACTCCTCGATCCATGGGAGCACCAACAGATCTGTATGGTGCAGGCTCGCCATACACATTTTGCATGAACTCAAGGCCGCCACACCAACATGTAAACAATCCTAATAAGCGTTACAATTCTATGTCGATAAGCAGGTTTCGTCATAATACCTTGATTATTGTTTCTTGATAATTTAAAAGTCAACTAACAGCCACGGCAAGACAAATACCTCTAGGACCTGGATACATATTCGCTGAAGTCAACCAAATAAAGCGAATTAAGTGGAAGTCAATCAGAAGACTACCGCGTGTTCCGGACAGAATGCACTGCAGACACATAAGACTTGTTTCACTTTCTTTTGTTTGTAATGAAATTAATTTTTATTCTCGCTCTTTAGCTACTCATCTGCGTCTCATGTTCTCTCATGTAGTCGCCGTCTGCTACAGTAGTGACGACACCAGATTCAGCGAAGGGACAACAGCAAGAGGTCCGCATAGAGCGTCATGCTCGGGGTGCGTTTGAGTTTAGGCCCGAAAAAAGGGCGGTATCTGAGTCAGCGAATGAAGGAATCGGTGCATTCGCCAATTCCGCATCATGCGCAGATCAGTAAGTGTAAAAGATCGCGAAGCATGGGTGCACTCACAAATTGCAACGCACAACTCTTTTGCCACGAGACAGTCAAGTAGAAGGACAAACCGCGAGACCTTTTGCTGACAGCAGCTCCCGAAATCATTACCGAGCAACCTGGAGAAGAAGAATCCATCCCAAGTAGCGCTCACCCCATCTTTCTTTCCTTGCTTCTGTTTTATTGCTGCAGTTTTGCTATTTTTTCTTCTCCTCGGACCCAACTCTCTCTTTCAAGGTTTGCTGGGATGTTTTTGATCGAGTTCCGGGTGTCAGCGGCGAAACTGTGCGGTTTCCTGATCTTGTCTCCCCTCTACAAAGTGTAAAGGGCGAAGCAGAAGAGTCCGAACCAAATGAGAAAGAAATAAAGTGGGAGAAGGAAAGAAAATGCTCGTTTCGGAGTCTGTCACCGGATGTGTCGTCTGCTCCAAGTTTCACTTTAGAGTTTTGTCCGGTGATTTTCGAGGGATCGATGGCCCCGTTACTTTTCACGTTCTTTCAATGTGCAGCAGTTTCTCTGGAATTTCTTTCTTCTTGTCACGACTCAACATATTTATCCTTCTTCTTTTGATCTTTTGAAGGGAAAGAGAGGGTCGTCACTGCAGGCGACTATTGTCGATTTCAGATGGACGTGTGAAGGGTACCGTACAGGACTGAGAACGTTGCGGCTGTGAGGGGCCTCTCGAAATCCCCCGTAAATACGTTGCGTTTACGATTTTTTTTCTTTTTTGTGCTGCATTCTCGAATTTTTTTAGAGACATTCGTGCCATGGTCGTGTCTAATGACGCATTTTTTATTCCATTCATATTTCGGGTTGTTTTCGGGTAGCTGAAGAACATTTATTCATTTAGCGATATCCTTATTTTGATAGCACCTTTTGAAACGCATATATAATTAATTTTAATTATGTTATGTGCACTCAACACGTAAAACATTACATGGGCAGATATGAATATTGAAAGAAAGGTACAGAAACGCCAGCCTCTTATACAGCCAGCTCTCTCTCACTACGTCCATCACAAAAATAGAAGCACAAAAGAAAGGCCCTGGCCAAACACCGCAGGTGTGCCTGCATTGTGAAATATCGAAGGCGCAGCAAAATGGGGTAATGCGAAATGGAAGACCATCCGAAGCCCCAATATCTTCACCTACCCTCCCTAACACCTGAACATCATTCTTTTTATCTCCCTCTCTTTCATTCCGGCTTACACTCTTACACCATGTTCGTTCGTTCGAATTCTCCACCAGAACCTGAAGCCCATTACGCGCGCCACACCCCTCAACATTACCATCGGGGGTGACGAATGAGTGGCGTACGTTCACTCTGGCTCCGAGGCTATTAATTTCAGTTCTTGCACGCGCGCACTTTTCGTTGGTTGTTTGTCGTTTTTGAGTATCTACGTGCCTTTTCTCTTATCCTGCTAAATTATGTCCGAGGAGGCAGGTGCTGTTCGTGAGTGCTGAAATTGATATAGACGCGGCTGTTGTAATTCACTTTTTGTTTCTTTTCCTCTCTTTAGTTCGCTTTCGAGTGGAGTCTTCCCATGAACATCATTATAGAAGTTCGCGACAAGCGGGTTATCTCGGTGTTCCCGCTTAATTTCTTAACAGAAGCACATATGCGGCCGAATGGTTGCGTGTTCGATCCGGAACGAGAACGCCAGCAATTCCGGTACAAGGTAGGAAATGCTCAGGCACACAACTTCCGCGAGGGGCGTCATATACGGTGTGCCACATGCGGAAACTTCAGTGCACATTTAAGAGAGCTCATCAGGATATTATTAATCCCCACCACAGACTGACCGCTGGGGCGACGCGCATGATCGCAGTTGCCTCGCGACGTTAAACCGCGAATTATGATTATTTTATTTTTATTATAGATTATTATGATTCTGTGAGGTCAACCTACCACAGGCGATAGGTTTCAAGGTTGTGCGTGTGTCTCTGGGTGATTACAAACTGAGCTATACAGAGAGTCAAGAGAGGGTACATAAAAAGATGGGCCGTTCTAGGGACGTCTTCCCTGGGCATGGCTTGTACGCAGAACCTTAGGCATACTATCAAGCTATCAATCCTTCGTTCACTGTGCGTGTACGACGCGTTAAGCATCTGTGTAAAGCCGCAGTGATCCTACTTTTAAGTACATTATCGACACCTGAAAACACGAGAACTGGTATCCGTCCGTCAGAACGTTGTACTCCCCTACTCGTGTGTGCCAAAAGAGAAAGATGGGGCTATAAGTGACGACGTCGTCGTCTCTGTTTCTCCCGAGCAGCGGCTCGATATTGAAGTAAAAGGAGATCAATATAACGGGGAAAAAGAAAAAAAAAATCCATTTGCTTGTTGTTAAGGCTTAACGTCCTTGCAATAACATGAAGAGAAGAAGAAAGAGAGAGAGAGGGAACGAGGAAAGAGTCGCATTTCCTCCTGGTGTTTCCCTTTTCCCACACATTGTCAAAATCCTTTTCCGGATGCAGTTGGAAACAATCTGACGTGGTGATACACTTACAGTACATATGAGGCCCGTCGCTTTGCAGAAAAGTCACAAATTGCGCTTAGATACTAATCCAATGGGATATAGAATGCCGACTAGTGGGAAAATATCACACACAATTATCATTACCTTCAATATTGATGACGTTGTTTAATACTAAGCTTTTTCTTTTTATATATTTTGGACCGTAAAATTTAAACAAATACATCTGCTTGATAATTATTCTAGCGTACGCCTATCGCTTGGGGTATAGAGTCAGACGACATAGTGACAGAGTGAGAAGCAACGTAGTCTGATTCCTAGGCTCCATGGGGAAATGATATTAGGTCGGACATTGTTCGTTTATTCACGAAATAAATTTATTTATTCATAAGCACCAACATCGTTTCACTGAATGACAATACTTGGAAACCCAGCCACATGCACGTCAAAGGCGCCGTGAATACATTTGCCCTTAGGCATAGAAACTGCAAATTTTGGCGAAGAGGAGGCCGCCGCTGCGATAGAAATTACATCGTTAAAAAAAAAAAAGAAAGAAAAGAAGCAAGAAGAAGAAAAAAGAGCAACCTTTACTCCTTATCTGGAACTTAGCATGACTCCGGCCCCATTCTTTGGAAAGCTATATCGCCTACAGCTACTCGCTTTTATCGATATCGCCTGCTCTATCCCATTGTTGGCGCCAGGGTGTTATCGCTGCTTTCCTTTGCCAATCTCTTTTCTGTTTCCTCTCTCTCGCCCTTCTCATTTCTTGCTGCTTTTTTTATCAAAATATATCCCATTTATAATGCAAGCGCTGCAGAGACCTTATCTTCGGAACTCATTCGATTCTGTTGGCACATTCTTCGGGGGTAATAAGGAATTCCTCAGTTTTCTTGAGGAAATTGCCTGGGGAATATAACGGCGTGCGCTGCGAATCACACCTGTTCAAGTTAGTTTGAAACGGATCTTTCGGAGACGTTCACAACCGGCTTTGGCTTTGTGTTTGTGATCGCAGTGACAATTAAAAAAAGTACAAGATAATGTCGGCTTTTCTTTATGTACCTGTGGCTAGATGTATGCAGGGAAAGCTTCCCTTATTTGCGTGATACACACCCTAAAAACAGTTGCTTTTGCTCCGTGAAACAATCAGTCATCGTCACCATAGAAAAAAGTACACGGTCAACCGTCACTTTCAACACTCGTGGCATTCTCTACTCTACCCAGTGAGGGCGAATGTGCAGGCCGATGTCCGCCTACGGCTCGCAGAACCCTGGGGAATCACTCACATTCCACGACAGAAGTGAACGTGGTATAAGGCCACTACAAGACCTGTCCGCGTGTTCATTTGTTTGAAGTTCTTAGTTTGAACAAAATGGCAACGTCGCTTAAGCATACGTCTTGCTTAAAGCTGCGTAGAACGCTCGGATGCTTGCGTGGCTGTTTATCTGGGACCCTTCTCTATCAATCTTGATTAACGGTGGCATAGAGCAGACAGGCGATTTCCTTCGATACGGTCCACACATCAACAGCTCAACCAATCAGGAATTGGGAATTAGGCGGTGTACGGTAGCAGCCCCAGGCCGTTAATCAGGCACTATCTCCATACCGAGATGCCACTTATAGGGGATAGAAGGGACGCTGGGATGAAGATTGGCTGTTGGTACCGTCGTGCGGAGCGGAGAAGAGGCTTTTCATCAGTCTTAATAAGGGTGGGTCTTGAGTTATTAACCACAGCGTCGGGTGTTGATCCGGTCGTTTGGTGCCTACTTTGTAGGAGCAATGAATAGATGTGTTCAGAAAGATTTCATTGACGTTTTGAATGATGCGTGATGCGTGCGTCTAAAGACCCGTTCGCAACACCGTTTCAGCCAGTAAAGCGAAATGATTGTCTCTGCCACAAGAAGTTGCAACCGTATAAGCTGGGAGCCGTGTTTTTCTTTTTTGCATTTTGGACATATGTATGTATGTACATTATATACATAGGGCGAGAGTAGGGCACACGGCACCTTCGCTTCTTCACGCATTGCGGAAACCAGGGAATTTAAACCACGAGAAAAACCGACTATAGACCAGCAAGACACACTGGTGTAGTATGCTGCGCGAGGCGCTAGAGTCTGCAATGCTACAACATCCTTTATTTTAAGAAACAACAAGGTCAGTTAACGTTATTTTTAAATTAATTCATTATACAAGGTTTCTGACCCCTCATAATCTATGCCTCGTAGTGAAGATAATGTAGTAACTTGTTACGAATAGAAAATGAATAGAAAAAAGTGCGGACAGTAGTAAGCGCGCGCACGCCCTCAATTTTAATCGCCTCATTCGACTCACAAACGCTTTAATGACCCCGATCCACTGCGTGGCCCTCTTCGCCGCGAACCAGGTTTTGCTCAGCATGAGAGCTTTCAAACGATCCACGTAAGCCCTAGAAAGAGAGTTCGATTAGTCTATTTCCAGTTCACGAAGCCCGTATCGATTTCGAGGTATTCACGCAACCTTGTATCATGTTCGAGGACGCGACTTTATCGGGTGTTACGTTTGGCACCAATCATTTTGTGTTGTAAGACTTATTCTGTGCATCGCTTCTAAAGCCTTCGAAGGACATCACTGGCTGTGTGTCGAGAATACGATGGCGTGTATCTATACACACGTCAATGTTATAAAACGAGATTATCTCTGTCAGCCACTGGAAACGCATACATTATGGTTCGTGACGATTACTTCTTGATGAGTGCCTGTGTGCTAAAATTGACATTTGCAGAGAGGCTGATGTAGTTGGTGAACAAAATATTTGATCGCTTGATAGTCGCCGCTTAGCGATGTAGGATTCATCGCCTGCCCAGCGGGAACTGAAAGAGCATCAGAATGACTGTGTTCGATGGGGGTTCCAAAAGATGTTCGTGAATGATACGCTGCGGATCCTTACCAGCAATCGTAAATGCTTGCAAAGTCGCTCGAGGAAAGTGAAGTAAAGTGTGGTGAAGTAAAGTGCGAGGAAAGTAAATGTGCTTCTGAATTTTTCTGTAACAAGAAGACAGATAAAAAGTGGCGAACAAACCAAATACAGCTCTTAGGATATTTATTTACTGATGCACACACACAAAATACCTACGCACAACCGTCTACGGTTGGTAGGGCTGCTCCTTCTTCCTCTTGTAGTTAGTTCCCCTTGCTGCCGTCAAACTCGCCTTCTTCTTCGGCAGCCACATTGGTCGAATGATTGTGCCTCTGTGTGTGTATGTTATGCGCAAACATTGAAGCTGTACGAAGGCTGCTTGAAATCACTGCTCATGTTCGATGAGTCATTGGCTCTGTCTCGGTAAAGTTTATATTTACAAAAAAAGAAAAACTGACAAGGCACATTACTCGATCCTGATATGACTCCTCCCCACCTTACCTGACGGATAAGCCATTGGACCTGTAAAGTAGAGGACAGAAGAAGGAGCAAATGCGACGCGTCGATGGTAGGCTTGATAAAGAACCAGGCTTAGCTGGCGAAGCTCCAGGAAAGGGCCAGACAGTAGTGGCATTCGCCCTGTCCAAAACAGGAAGCACTGGTAATCCTCAATTGGGTCTCGGACGGCCAATTACTGAATGGACCGTCGCTTCGCCGAGAAAGCCTATACAGCCAGGGGCCTACAAGAAGAAGAAAAAGAATAGCCAGAAAGGTGGTCAAGTGTCTTCATCCTATGGATAAGAAGCCGTTGAGGGCTTCCACTTAAGGCTCCGGCCTTTTTGTGCCGTTAAAGAACATTCTGTCTTGGCCATTTTGTCGTCCTTCACTGCTGCGCCATTCCACATCACAGATTAGTGTGCGATGAAACTAGCGGCATCCGTTCTTTATAGTTTTTTTCCGAGGATTTGTTCCCCGCTAGCGAGTTCTGCGAACGGCACAACTTCTTCCCTTTTCCTGTCACCGTTAGCCGTCGTGACATATCGGAACGAAGGGCAACAAGGGCATAGTGATGTAATCTCTAGACGGACTTTGTGTTGCGCTTATCCGGAAATGGCTTAGCGTTCCGTGTATATGTTTCTGTTTCTCCAAAGACTATTGGCGTTTCTTTGTGTGCAGTTCAGTCCGTTGTTTGTCTCAAGGAGGAATCAGTAATGTGCAGGTGAAGTATACCTACGAGTTCACCTATGCCCATATGAGAGTTGTATACTAGGTCCAGAACCACAAGCTATAGTGACGACCTTTTGACATTTTGCAACAACGTGTATTGTTCCTTGTTCTGCTTTCAAGTTCTTGACCTTGCTGTGATTTTCGTTATTGACTTTATGGGTTGGTGTGATTCCAAAACTGGTTTTGAACTGCGCTGTGAGATGTCTTCCGAGGTACCACAAGATGGAAAGTTGAAACGTTGGACGGAAGCAAGCCTCCTCGAAGCACATAAATGACAGCTGTTGTACTCGGACTCGGCAGATTCTTGACTGGTACTGCTGTGAGGTACAGGGCGTCGGCCGTCTACGTTTACTGCAACCGTTGTGCAAGCTGTGCTATAAGCAATATTCAATTTCTCGCTCATGTGATTCGCGTGTTTCTCGTCAACGACTTGCAATTGCGATAGAAATAAATAATAGGTAATCGATTGCCAGCGAGATAGGTTTTGGTGGAGGGAACGAAAGAAAGTCATTATTTCAAGCACCACAACATGCTCTCACGCTCTGGCACTTAATACTGGACTGGATTGTAAACGATGTTCGATTGAGCTAGGATATATGAAATTCAGGCGAGGGCTGTAAACATCGTGATTCGCTTGGCGCTGTGACTGTTATATGAGGAACTCTTTACATCCCTCTGGACCTACAAATTAAAAAAAAAAAAAAAAATGAGTGTTGGATGTACTCCGTGGAAATCTTTTTCTGTTTGATTTTTTGTCAGCGATGAAATTGCTGGGATGCTTGAACTCGATACACTATGAGTTCGCTGATTTATTTATTTGCTTTTTCGTTACTTGTACACGTGAGGCCAGGGGCATTTCTTCGTGCTAGGTGCGCACATTTTGTCTGCATTCTAGTACGCTATTGAAAATCAGGGGTGGTCATTGGACCACATCTTATTTTCTGTACTTTTCCCTCTTCGGGACATATATTGACGATATTGACACATATTGACACATATTGACATATATTGACGTCATTGATTGATATACATTGACGTCCATTTCACAATGTCGCATTTTTTAGGCAACGCAGTATATTGTCACGGATGATGTGCACACGCCATTCAAGCTGCGTAACTGGCAAACGCTTTATTAGCATACTTGGCTGTAGCGAGTGTAACAGTCGCACTCAAAAAGCGACTTGGGCTTACGCGTCGGCTTATAAAGGTACTTCGTAAACTTCTGGTAACGTGGAGTGGCGCGTGTCACGCGCTAACAGTAACGACCCGTCGTTGCTGGTGTCTTACCGAAGGAGCAAAAATGATCTGATGATGTTATCATAGAGCGAGGCTTATCAGCTTGCTGTCGAAGGTCTTGCTGTGGCGGTTATCCAATGAGCCTCGCAGCATTGCCCCCCTTGGTAGATATGGCGTCGACCTGATGCCATCTTGCCGTCATGTTGCGTCGCGTCGTGAATGTCGATGGTTCGTTGGTTATTAACGCGTGTATAACTTATGGGCGTAGGTTACGCCTGGAGCTTGAGCCACTTTCAGGTATAACTACGTAATGCAGTTTTCCCATTCGGCGCAGTACTTTGTATGGGCCAAAGTACCTTTTTAGCAACTTCTCCCTCAAGCCACGTCGACGAATCGGCCTCCAAACTTATACAAGATCTCCTGGCTGAAAGTGTGCATCTCGTCGGAAGAGATTTTAACTTCTCGCATCTGTTCGTTGTTGCTGGCCGATGCGGACTCTTGCGGAATATTGCTAGCTGACGAGCTTCTTCGGCTCGTTCTGTAATGTTCGATGCATCATTGTCTTCGTTGTTCGGTTCGTGGGGCAGCATGGCATCTAGCATCGTCGTTGCGTCACGCAACTGGGCAAGATGGAACGGCGTGAGTTCTGTAGTTTCCTGTACTGCCGTGTTGTTGGCGAACGGTAACGTGTGGAAGAATCGCGTCCCAGGTTTTGCGTTCGACGCCAACGTACAGTCAACGACTTTATGATGTGGACCACAGGAGTGCGTGCCAAAACTGAGCGCAGCGAGCTCTACCGGCTACCGCCGCTACCAATCGC
>JARGYV010116084.1:0-19811 GCA_029532675.1 Ornithodoros moubata | reverse complement strand
AAGCAAGAAAGAAAGGGGCAGAAGCATAAAATAAACAAAACTGATTTTCTGAATGATTCCCGCTGAAGCAATCCTATGTTTTACCGAAATTACCATCTGTAGAGAAATAAGAAAACTTGGGATCTCCAGTATAATTATACTGGAGATCCCAAGTTTTCTTATTTCTTAAGTATAACTTAAGTTCACGGGTTTGCTCTCTACATTCTTGACAAAAGAATTACTGTGATTAATATGACGAAAGAACACATATCGGTACAGATACAACAAATCCATTATGAATGTGCCTGCTTGTGGTATCTGCTTGTGCCAATTCGCGAATCTGGCACTCCTCGGTTGCAACAACCACCAAGATTCTTAGTAACCATCTCGGTTTTTGCCACATGTACATTGAGCTGTATGGGGCTCTGCTGGGGCTCCCCGTTCCCCGGAGTCAAACCCGTAACCTTGGGATCGGACTGCGAACACACTACTAGCCGAAATTAAATTGTAACTATATTGATGACAAAAGACCTGGTTATTCTCTTGGTAACAGGCCTGCATCACACACTCGTAATTAAACATGTTGTTAAATGTAAAATCGTAATTAAACGTGTTGGCTGAGTGTGTCAAAGCTTGTACTGAGGTCGCAATTGACATTTTCATGCAGCCGGATTTTTTTATGAGTCTGCAGCTTTTGACTTGCCTCTCACAAAATTTTTTGGATATCTTGATTCCTTAAATCTTTTGATCCGTTAGATCTTTTGACCATACGTGGGTTCCAAGCATCGGTTTGAAATTAGAGATGAACCATTACTGAAATTCGAAATGTTTTCCAAATTCGAAGGAGTTGGCTGAATTTTGACGGCAATGGCACTTTTTTCTATATGATTTAGCTCCTACGTGAAGCATATCTAAGATGTCAGTCTTTATTAGCCTTCACAGAGTGGTGAGCCTCTTGAAAGCAGCTTCTCCTTCCATTGTCTTTCATTTTCGGCCTCATTTTAGTAGAGCACACTCAGGATTACTCCTTTGCAGTCTGTTAATTCAATGCCAACTGCTATGTCATTACAGATTAGGTGGTGACATGTCTATATGTGCAATAACCTCAGAACCTGAAGAATCCAATGTTAGACTGAATGTTAAATTGATGATGCTTTGGCATCACGCAAACAACACAAGGCATCTTAAACAAAGGCACAGCAGATGGAGACATAACATCAGAAACATTTATTTGGCTGTGCGTTGAATTTTGTAACCATGTGGGTGGATCATTTGTTTCACTATCATAAACTTCCTATAACAGCACAATGCAATTCAACATTCTCTATAAATTTCAGATCTTGTGACACAACTAGGAAACATGTACATGATGCCTGAGAATTAAATAACACTGCTATAAATACTAGTCAGTTTAAATGTTATCCATTCTTGAGGTACCTAGCGAGCACCAGCATCCCAAAGGAGGACAAAATGAAGAGTTGAATTGGAAGGAACGACAGCCTGCCCCAGTCACTCCCTGAAAAAGGTTGAAAAGAGGCAATCAATGCCGAAAACCTGTAGGAAGATGAGAAGCTTAACAGCACAGAGGCCCCTGCCACATGCAAAAAACGACATGCACAGTGGCATACACAAGCAAGTCTCACATTATCACAACAAACAAAAGGCAACACTTTTAGTGCAACACTGAGCAATCGTACTACATCAGGTCACTAACCAACCGTTACATTCTGCTTATATATCAGACTGTCCAACGCGATACTTGTGTTATTATGACATATGTTACTTGTGCCGTTCTCAGACCGAACAGAATTCAAGGCAGAAATGCTTAGGCTTCTTGAACTGTTAAGTTTGTCCAGTAGCTTGCCAGAATGAATACAGCTGCATGAGTGCTGGTGTACTAGGCTCTTGTTCCCCTCCCCCACTATACCGAACAACTAAAAAAAGAGAGAGAAGAAAGCTACAGGTCAGCACAGATACTTGTGCCCTCATACTCGAACTTGAAAAAGCTACTTCAATAACCTAGTAGTCAATGTAAATGTCTGCCTATGTTTTATTCTCTTTATGCTGGCAGATTGACTTTGGCTGTCCGCTATGAAGCAACAGAACTTTAGAACCGTTTTTCTTTATATAAAAGGATATCTCAACAACTTTTTACATATGTGGCCTTGAGTGCTCACATTTGTGAGAACCTACATGTAACTGAAGACATCAACCTCAGTTTGCACAAAGAGTAAGTTGCTATATTTAGCACAGTTTTGGGGTCAAGCATTCTACATTCCTTCAGCTCTAACTTCTTCCTGGGCTTGCTGCTATTTCTATCACATGCCCCGAGCATGCAGTAGATACTGCTCAGCAATTAGACAGCGGAGCACCTGCAATATGCCACAGCAGAGCTGATGTGAAAATCTTCTTGATTAGACAATTTACTTGATAAACTTCATATGCACTGGTGCAAGTGTGTTGATCTAAGCACATTATACTAAATACTGCCATCCCTCTCTCAGGAACTCTTTCTGCTACCACTTGTATTATCTCTGTAGTGGCTACAAAATTTCCATTCCAAAATAATTTTTGTGATTACTAGCAGTGAATGTATTTTGCTACATTCCTCTTCCTCTCCTTGCTCAGTTTATTTCATGACTTGTGCTTCATGACATGCTCAGCATCTTCGCTATGCACAACTTCGCATATGATACGAACAAAAAGGTTGACGAAAAGGTGTCCGTATGGACTTTGGTTGTCTTTATGCATTCATTGTTTTCAGAAATTCACACATTCTGTGCAGCCCTAGCATTATGAACATTTGGATAGTTCACACAGTTCCCTTTAATTACTCTGTATACTTCAACCGCCAGTTTGGCACAGCAGCTTGCCTTTGACAGCTCCTGTCTGCAGTTTGTTTGATGAAGACCAAACATTCTTGTCATGCATCTGACAGAAGCGAGACAGATGACAAAGAGAGGCTGATTAAACTGCATGGCTCCTTTGGAATGTTAAGGGACAATGACTATGCAAGTCTTGTATCCTCATCTTTTCTTTCAGAGTTTTCCAGTAGTTTGTGCACGTGCATCTTATAAATCTCTGCCTTGCGTACAGCTTATGCATTGCCCTGCACAGTATACACTAGCCAGACCTGATACTGAGATGCACCTGAAACCACCTACAGCAGAAAACTGCTAAACGCTGGCTTGAAAATTGTGGCGATCTAGTGAGGCCAAAAATATCCAACCTGACCACAATGTCATGACTGGTCACCAAGCCTGCTAACCGAGACCTCTGTAACGCCATAATACAATCCCTGTCTGGATGTGAGGAAGAGGAAAACACTGAGCTAGAAAAATGCTTAATACAATAAATGCTGTTAAGGATCTGTTAAAAATGAACAGGTGCCCGTTACCCTAGATCAACAAATGGATCTGTTCTTTTTTTAGAACACTGTGGAGGATCACCACAGTTCAGAGCTCTGCATCTAAGCACTGTGATTCATTCCACACCTTTCGCCAAGATAGCTGCTCATATAAATTCTTGCACTTATGAGATTTGCCAATCACAACAAAACTGTGGTGGTATGCATCCAAAGCAGCACAGAAAAATGGCCCTTAACGACAGCGGAGAAACCTCATTCACAAATACTGCATCACAGCTTTAACAATTGTAGTCACGAAAGTAAGGAAACTATGTATGCACTTTATTCATTCAAGTGCTACACACACGATTCATGACTTCCCCATGTGCACTTGCATAGCAAGTGGTCTGAGTTCAAGTGCTCAGTGAATTTTCAAGAACAGACACTGGATTTATAACTACACATGCTTTCTGCAAGCCACAGTGCATGTGGTGGTTATTTTGGTTCACCAAGTATTGTCGCAAAATATGTTTATTTTACGTTTATTTAGGAATTCTGAGTCCTCACTGATGTGTGCTCTTTTGTATCATGCAAAGATGACCTGTGGTACTATTAAATAATTCCAGTTTGAAGTGCACACAGTTTGAAGTGAACAAAGAAATGACAAAGGCTCCAACAAACAAGATAGATGAAAAAAATACCCGTTTTGTCACAGGTAAAGCGTACTCTACTTCAAGGATGACCATGACATCTTAATCTTATTGAACATCGGGTAGCCTGTATTCCACGAGCAAGAACCATCCACTTGACTGTTTCTGACATTCGTAATAGCTGTGCACGCACTCAGCAAACAGACGTATGAGCATCACGCAACTACAATAAGCCCAGAGCTTGTGCAATAATTACTGTATAAGTAGTAAATTTCCCAGTCTGAAATTTTTTTAAGAATAACAAAAAGAAAAACTATAATCTCTAATTCTGTAATCTTTTACAACTTTTACTTTAGCTGATCTTCTCCCACTGTTGTTGCATGATATGGTGCACCTAGAAACTCAAGAAGTGGTGTAGGGAGAAAGGCTGGTCCTTTATATATAATAATAACAAATATTTTATGTAAAGCAGTTACTAGTTACTCCATTTTTCATCCTTCAGAAGATACTGTAACACAATTTCACCAAGTTACTTTGCTCTGGGTTTGTTATGTCTAAAAGTTTGTATTTTTTATTTCCTGTATATGAATATTTCATAGGACTTTCAGTTTACAGAAATTACTACTTACACAACATTTTACAGTAATTCCCTGTTTACTAATACGCTAACAATGAAAGAAAATACCTATGCACGTAAGGCACTTGGACATAGTTATTTTTATCCGTTGCGTTACCAAGAACAGTTTGCTAGAGCTAGAATGAGTACTTAGCTTTTGTCTATGAGGAGGCCATGCATAAATGAAAGTTTCAATGAGATAACATCTAGCACAATTATTTACACGATGCTGCCTGCTTCTAGACTTGTTTCTGTCGATCCCATTTTTATGCTTAAAATTCGTACCTGCACGCCCGGAGTCTCAAAAGCGAAAGCACAATTACGGATTAGTACGAACCGTGTTTATTCAAAGGTAAGTGTACCCAAATGTAAGTCGACCCCCCCATTTTGGGATGGGCAAAAATTTTAAAAACAACAAAAAGATATTAATTTTTCGTCAGAAGACGACCCCTCCTCCGTTGTGCTGCCGTGCTTCCTGTCACCGCTATAGCATACATCGTTATCTAGACAGGGTCCGGATTTCTTAAATGAACGAACAGTAACATCATGGTAGAGGACTGAGTCAGGACTTGCGGCGTTTCACATTGCAAGATAGCACCACGTTGTTTTCTCCACTCGCGTACCATGCACTGAGAGACAGCGAACTTTCATTCCGCAGCACACTTTGCTTCTTCCATGTATATTACCACACGTCTGACCTTGCCCATGATGTGCACAGTGTGGTTGCTTTGCATCTTGTGTAAGGTTTCACTTTGAAGTTGTTCCTACCCGATTGACGCATACCACATAATCCAAAATACGGTCTGCATTCCCCTGGAGTACGTATTTATGGAAGTGTAAGTTACCCCAGAGTGGAGAGTAGAGGTAGCACTGACCCGATTGTAAGTCGACGTCCCCTACTCCTGTATTGTTAGTTTGGGAGAATGAGGTCGACTTACATTAGACTTACGGTAGACTTAGACATACAAATATAGTATATAAAGTTAAGCACGGGTGTTACCTACTTAACAGCATAATACTTTTGTAATATCAGAAAACACCTAATACTGACACAGGGGAAAGACTACATGACAATATTAATGAATGGTTTTGCTAACTGTGCCATTAATTATTAATTACAATAACACAAGAAATACATTTCGGCTATACTCTTGAGCTGCATTTTTCATGATACAGAAAATCATGGGCCTAGGGCTCTGATGAGCGTAACATGCCCAAGACTGCCCTTTGCACAAAGATCTGCTTACAGTCACCAAAAAAGTATTTGGAGTTTTCACAGAAACATGAAGTATATTCAGACCTCTTTGACTATGAAGTTTTCATAAAGTGAATTAATTTCAGGGTTGTGGCACAGGTGTAGAATCGTGGTAAGCTTGCTCAGTGACATTGAGGGCTGCCATTATGCACTGTGTTTACTACAGGGCCTCAAATACTTCTTCATAGCTGTTACTTCACTGGTGTTTCATATTCGTAGCAGGCTTCTGATCTGTCTGGCAAATAAACACAGCGGCAATGTATTACTGCTTGATTTACATATTAATTAGGGCCCGGATTTTCAGGCATTGGCCTAAAGTGCCTATAAATGCCTAAATTGGACATTTTAGAGCTTCTCTTCCTTCTTTCCTCTTACTGCATCCTACAACTTACTTTTTGGCCCACAGAGGCACACTGGAGGCCTGAGTCACCGCACAACCGCACTATAGAAGCAAAATGAATGAATTAGCTCAATTTCCATGCTGTCTTGACTTGACTCAGAGGACAGGGCCCTCATAAAGGTTGTGTCCTCCAAGTCCGGAGAAAAACTGGACCACAACCTACTATTGTCAGAGTGCAGTTACATTGTCACGTACAGGACGATTGTACCCTTTTGGTAGCCTCTCCCCATGCAAGGGTTACGCCCGAAGGGAGGCTACTAAGACTGTCTCGAGTCACGTGGCCTAACCCTAATCAATCTGAGCACGACCTGCCATCGAACTGTTCATCTTACAGTTATGCGAGGCTATTTTGTTTCCGCATAGTCCAAGGTAATGCAGTCCAAATATTATGACCACCACAGCAACCAGCAATCAGCAACCACCACAATTCCAGCGCCGAACAAAGCATACCGAAGGAAAAAGCAGTATTAGGAGTCCATTGCAGATGATCGGTTGCCAAATTAGGGGATGTCTTTCTACAGATGGAAGCACACTTCTTTGCAAGGCATGTGAAGCATCAGTTGCCAGTGACAAGTGGTGTCACATTGTCCAACACATCGCAACCCAGAAGCACATTTAAAGTGTGAACAGGAAGAAGGTGGCAGCTCAGCACTCCTGGCTGATGCATTGACTGGACGGCCAAAAGTGGAGGAATTCTTCAAGGATCTGTGTGTGGCGTTTCTGCCCACAGACATGCCCCTGTGGAAGTTGACGAAGAGCGATCTCCAGTGCTTCCAGGAGAAGCATACGAAGGAACATGTGCCTAAGGAATCAACGTCGAGGAAAAGGTATGTAAAAGAGTGCTACGAAGAGGCTCTAACTAGGATCAGGACTGAGATTGGTGACAACAACATGTGGGTGTCCATGGATGAAAGCATGGATGCCAATGAACACTATGTGGAAAATTTCGTCATGGGAGCATTGAAGCCATATGAAGCATCGTGCCCCATCTTACTGAACACTGAGGCCCTTGACAAAGTGAACCAGACAACAATCACCAGTCTTTTTACGGCCTCTCTCAAGCGCCTGTGAACAGGAAAGATACAACACAACAAGGTTCTCCTATTTGTGACAGACAGTGCTCCTAGATGTGTATGGCTGGGAAAGGACTCAAGGTGCTCTACTTCAAAATGATTCGCGTGCCGTGCGTCATTCATGCTATGCACCACGTCACTGAAGTCATCCGCCATTCCTTCCCTGAGGTGGACCTCTCTGGTTCCTAGCACCAAAAAGATTTTTTGAAGGCTCCATTCAGAATTGTGGCTTTCTGAGAGCTTGCGCCGGACGTTTGACTGCCATGGCAACCAGTTCTGACATGATGGGATACATGACTAAGTGCAGCGATGTACTATTCTGAGCACTTTCATGCTGTGAAAGCAGTTCTAGAGAAGCTTCCAGATGATGCTGTTTCCGTAAGTGCAGTGAAAGAAATGTTCAGTAACGCACAAGTGGAGATGAACTTTGTGTACATTAATGCCAACTTCAGCTCAATAACCACTGCTATGAAGAAGTTGAAGCCGATGAGACTTCCGCTAACTGAAGCACTTAAGGCCCCACAGCACTTCACGGCCTGGAAGGGAAGGGGTCCACAGCAGGAGCTATTGATTTAAAAGAACCGAGGACTCTCCACTATGTTTCAGATTGCGGATTTTGAGAGGGCAGGGAACAATCCTTGCAGATGCCTATTTTGTAAATTAAACCAAAATGCCTAAAGTTGGAAATCACCAATATTTCACA
This sequence comes from Ornithodoros moubata, assembly GCA_029532675.1. Taxonomy (NCBI): domain Eukaryota; kingdom Metazoa; phylum Arthropoda; class Arachnida; order Ixodida; family Argasidae; genus Ornithodoros; species Ornithodoros moubata. The sequence goes on along the minus strand of JARGYV010116084.1, from coordinate 11,789 downwards.
CAGAGAATGTGGTTCCGAGAAGAAGCACAGTCTCTGTGCAAAATATGAGCGGCTTCCAACCTGAGGCATGTTGCTCTAATTTGTGCTCCACCAGATTTTCGGACTTTTCTTTGTTGTTTATCTCTGCCTATTTTTGTAGTTTCTTAGTGCCTAAAAATCCAGGCCCTAATAATAATATATTTTATACAAGCACACAATGGACGCCTAAGAAAAAGCTGCATGGCACATACATAACATCTCCATATGCATACACGAAAGACACTGACAAGAAGATACATCATGGAAACAGTGGCAGGAAGTGTATCAACAACAAATATCGAAATTTGTTTTCCTAGCCACTGTGATATTAAAGTCTCAAAATGCCAGCTAACCAGGGCCAGAGTTTTTTGAAAATTTTGAGCCAATAGTGTTCCTTAAAATTGCCCATCTCAGGTACCAGTTGCTGACTCTGTTTGCACTGCTTTTACATGCTGCCGCAGTACAAAGCATTGCACATAGTGTACAGTAGCATGCAACACAGAAGAACCCTAGGTAGGTGCAGCCTCTGCTATGGGATGCCTAGATGTGGCACGAAGAGCTCACCAAGACGTCTTCGGATTCTGTCTTCATCTGTAACGTCTTCCCAGTGCATGCAGCGTTGCACAGCGTCCTTCCACCTCCAGTATCGTTGTTCACGCTCTGCAAGAAATAAACACAAATTGTACCACTGATGTAGAATTTACGTAAATTCAGCTCCATACACTACTACTGAAGAGGCCGCTGCACACAGGTCATATTCTGTTGTCTTTGAATTTGCTGTCAAGTCACATCTATGTGTTTATATCGAAGCCCTTTGAAGAAGGATTTAAAGATACTTATGTTGGAAGCAGACAAGGAGTATAACCAGAAAGGAGACTCCCAGACTTCTGGCAACACAAAGTAATTTCAACAAATAGGAATATTGCCAACTTGCAGCATACCATCTGGAAGAACAGCAGGCTCAAAAGCATCGGTGGTGATCTTGGGAAACCCATCTTTGTCCAGTCTCCACACAGAAATGCCCTCAGCTGCCCCAGCTGCAATTGCAGCTCCGAGTGCTGTTGTTTCTGGCATTTGAGGCCTTACTGCAAGAACATCATAAAACCAAAGACCATAGAACCATACAACATCTGCTCCAAATACTCTGCAGAACGTCAACTTACCCACAGGAATACCGAGTATGTCGGCCTGTATCTGCATCAGAACATCATTCACAGCCATGCCTCCATCGACCAGAAGTTCCTTGAGCCCTGCTCCACAGTCCTTCTCTATAGAGTTCAAGATCTCTCTGACCTGGAACGAGACAGCTTCCAAGCCAGCTCGTGCTATGTGCGCTTTAGTAGTGAACTGAGTAAGGCCACAAATGAGTCCTCTGGCATCGGGCACCCAATATGGCGCGTACAGTCCTGAGAAGGCGGGCACAAAATACACGCCATGTGTGCTGCTCACTGTTCGAGCCAGCTTCTCTGAGGAAAGGTAACTAAAATGGTAGTGGCCTTCGAGCTCACTCACTAAGGCAAAGCTCACCAACTTCGGCGCTTGTGTTGATGATGCCGAGGTTATCCCGCAGCCACCTGATGGCAGCACCCGCAATTGCAACAGAGCCCTAGAAGTAGTGTGACGTGGTAGAGGTAAGATCCATTCCATGCTAAAAATTTTATTGCCTTGTTTTCAAACTTCACAAAACATGAAAGTTACAACAAGAAGAAATGAGTCACAAGTCATGCACAAAAGTTAACTGCTACTTCAACAGTGTGCCCTTTGCATGGTGAATAGGCACTCAATAGGAAGTAAAAAGAGCTCTAAAAGAAGAGAGACTAAAACCCACGCACGTCTGGGATATGGCATTCTCCTTTCTGCCATTTCCACAACCAGATAACCATTTCAAAAGGATTCAAGAGAAACTTAATTGAAAATTCACAAGTGAGAAACTGTAATAATAATGACTGGTGGGTTTATGTTACGAGACAGCTGTGATCATGAGCGATGCCGCAGGGTAGAACTGCAGATAATTTAGACCACCTTAGAATCTTTCCACGTGTGCCGGAGACTTCCGGCACATGGTGCCAGTAACGATGTTTACCTCCCCCATGTTCATACCGTCCTCGGCTGGGATAGAACACAGGAACTTGAACACAGAAGACTGACAAGTTACCACTGTGCTGCCGAGAGCAGCAGGAAGAAAGTGTAGCGATCTTTTTCCCTTTCGCATATGGTCCGTCAAGTGTTGAGACAGTACTGGCTTCTGGTTTTTTTTGCTACGTATGCGATACAGGCTAGAACTTACCTCCAGGGCGTAATGCGCTGACCGATTTGGTCCCAGTTTGTAAGCCACTGTGGTGAGCAGGCCATGATTAGAGTACACAATCTGCAACAGCAATAAGCCTATAGTTTCTGTCCACCAGAGCCTTCTACTCAGCAGCTGCTGGTACTCACTTCTAGGCCAGTGTTGCATAGAAGAAAGCAGCCAGTGCCATACCTATGTTAATGAGAGAATCAACTTCAAACAAAGGCACAAGCAGTTCCTGGTGCTTACATCTTAGATGTGTGCACAACATATGCATGCGAACGAAAAAACATATGGCTCCAGTTTTGTTGCTCCAAAGCTTTCACTGCAGATAATTAAAAAAACTTTTCTGCTCAGAGCAGCTTCACAGCAGTGTCCTGTAGACTTCTGTTAATTTGACTTCCGAAAATTTGTTTCTTTCCTGAAGAACTAATTTGAGACTGTGCCGTGTACGATTCTTAACATGCTTGTTAAGCGCATGGTGAAATATTTTCAAATCAACTGGGATTCTGGCTGCACTATGTCATTCCCCAAAAGCCCACTTTGTGTCCCTTGGTAAGCTTTTCTGGTTTCGCAGTGGTGTGGTAGTGGCGTAGACTTGAATAGCTTGTATGACGCCATGATAGATTGCACCATAGCGCCATGCTATAGCCGCAGGAAGAAGCTGGCACATAATGTATACTGAGAAGTTGAGAACGTCATCGGGATGCTTGGCAAAGAGAATGCTAGAGTGAGATACCAGAACTTTCCAAAACCGGAAGTGATGCTATCCACCTCTTTCATTTTATCTCTTGGAAACTACGGGGTTTTTAGAACCCATGTTTGAATGGAGTTAATATGGTTCATGAGAAAACCACAGGATTATTTTGAGAATGACATTTCTAGACCAGAGTCCCTTTAAAGTGGAATAACCTCTCCAAAAACACAAACTATGGGTTAAAAATACACAAAAATCTTGCAACCCACACCAATTTGTATATGTTTTTTGCTGTGGCCAGTTGTTATGAGGTACCTTGTATTCCTTGAAACAAGTTTCATCAATTTCATGAAGCTTTGTTCACCAATGCTTCAATGCATTTGGCTCAATGAAACAATTCTTTAAACGTTACTCTAAACTGCCCAGCAGTGGAACTGTGCTCAAAATTCACTTCTTAAAATAGATTTGCAATCTAGACACATCAATTAAGCAATTTTTCTAAACTGCCCAGCAGTGGAACAGTGCTCAAAATTCATTTCAGGAAATAGATTTGCAATTTAGACACATTAATTCAGCAATTTAGATTAATTTTAATTTTTCGTAATTTTAAGCAATTTTAGTTTTTAGTTTAAAGACCAGCAGTATTGGTCTCTTGTGCATAATACTCAACACAATGTGTCGTCTGCTATCGGGGACTGCACAGTGGTGCTGCGCACCAGCGCTTCCAGTAGGGAGCTCGAGAGAGAAACAGGGATGAAGGAGAAACAGGGATGACTTTGGCAGATGTTTGAGTACAGCTGTGGCCAGTTGTAGCCTTGCGTGCAAATTACAGTAAAAGTTCTCCCTGTGCTCTCTGTGCTACGTTAGAGTCTTTTGCCCAATATTTCGGAGTCATGTGCTTGTACATATTATGGGCTGCACTATGAGTGCCCTGAATGTAGTCTGAAGTGAGATGTTGCAATGACTTATGTCTGGTGCAACCGATGCACATTTTCACAGATTTGACACATCCAGCAATGATGAGACATTGCATTCTGCTTATTGTATTGAAAAATTTATCTCATGTGGAATGTACCATAATTATGAGTCTGTTGCAAATGAAAATAACAATACATTATCATCTTTATCAAGGCAGAGAAGCTCAAGTTTTGCTTTGGATATCAGGGTTAGGTGACACAGATCAACACATGTGTTCTCGGCACGAATTCGTACAACAGTAATCCCATGCAGGTGCCAATACAAAGTGTTAAAAATGTTAATAGTGTCACTCATGAAATGATACAAGCAGAAGTAGGAGAGCGAGTGTGCGTCAGCCTTGCTTCACTTCACATGAAGAGGCTTTTTGATTGCTACTCTATGCATACAAGTGACACAGAATCACAGGAATGAGCACTTATTAAAATAGGTTACACCACATGTTCAATCCCTCGTGTTATGTTCAATCCCATCGCATAAACATAACATAATTATGAAACATACAATACAAACACACAAAGCACATAAAATATCAAAATTTGATAGAATTCACTCTCCAGGCCAATGTACCTTAGAAATCCAATTTGAAGCAAAATGCCTCAGGTTGGAACCGCCGATATTTCACACACATCCTGGGCTTCTTCTCAGCAAGAAGAAGCACAGTCTGAATGAATTAGTCCAGGAAAATATAAAAATTTTGAACTGTGGAAAAACCATTGGAACATTGCATATCATCTCAGGGGCAGTATTTTGAAGGGGACTAATGTTTTCAGGATGTTATGTTGAATAAACAAACTGCAAAAAGGAACTTCTTATTTTGGGGTACCCCCTTATATACTGTACAAAGTAAAGTAAAAAAAAGGGTGACTTACGTGCACTTAGCCTGACCAATGCTGAAACACAGTTGCCCAACCAAGGCTGCACTTTGATCTCCTAGGCACTGAAAAAAGCCAGCACATTCTATAAGAACTAAATAAAAATCAAGTGCGTGTGAAAGCAGACTACATCCAGCAATACCATTACACTGCTTACAGGTAATGCCAAGGGTATGTGGTGGAACCATTGCTGGCTGTATTACGTAGGATAGCCTGTATACTGCAGTTTCTCAGTAAAGCACCATGGATGAAGACTATTTGAAATCCCATGATTCCAGAATATTTCTCCCTAAACTTTCGACAATGTGTTGGTCTACTTTGAGCACCTCTACTTCTGCATGGAAATTGAGAGCATTTGTTTAACATGCATTACTGTAGTTTTGTGCATGATGAGTGCACTTAGTACACTGGCATTTGAACAATCCCCATCAGGTCTTCTTCTCAGTCACATCATGAGCAATGACACTAATCTAGCTCCACTGCCAATATTACTCCTGTTAGTTGCAAATTGTATACAGCAACTACACTGCAAAGTTCAAGTTGTCAGTGACAAAAGTTTCTAAAGAAGAAAGCAACAGAGCAATGCCCAGGCGATTCTGCAATCAGGAAAGCTATGTGCATTGTCGGTGAAAGCAGGAGTATTGGCTGTTGATGACAAGACCAAGAAGAATCTAGTTCCTGGTTCCCAGACAAAGCAACTAAGAAACAACTTATAGCAAAAGGGGTATACGTTGAGTGCTTTGATAAGATAAGGAACAGTGATTGTTTTTCGTGCCTGCAGACCAGATAACCAAAGTAGTTTTGCTTCATGGCCATGCAATCAAGAGATGCAACAAAGATAGTTAAACACTGTCACAGCTTGGCAACGTGGATGCACGTCTTTGGGCCTGGGACACACTACCACACTTTAATACGGATCATGAAGTGTCCCAGTACAAATGCTGGGATATGAGAAGCAACAATGCTTAACTGATACACTTGCAGTGACATGACAAGACTAAATACTAAAAGACCAAGTTAAAATCAGAGTTGGCCATGTCAGTGAGTAATAGCTTAAAGCGACACAAATTAGCTGATCTGTCTATGTATGCTGCAGGAGTAGATAAACTTTTATGAGGAAACTATAACATGCACTGAACTCTGTATACAAGTGCACTTTTCAATTATTATCTGAGTGCATGGAGTGTTAATAGTGCGGCATAAGAAAAAGAAACAAAAAGTTTTTGAGCCAAGCCAGCTAATGGTTTGGCTGCTCTGCAGTGGCCAAGCTACTCCAGTCACTGTACGCAGCAAAATGTCTTTAGGTTGCATAAAAAATAACTTGTGTCTTCATATGAATCAGCAAAAAATATTCGGAAAGCTCCAAAGGAAACAAAACGGAAGCAAAGAATTTGAACAAGGTCAAAGTCCGATTTCCTGGACACTGGAATTTGTAAAAAAAGAAAAAGAATGTATTTAGGGAGAATTTGCAAGCAAGGCTTTTACACAATGAGGATATAAGCAACAGATATTACTCAATCGTTGACAAATATCAAGAACTACCTCACCCCAGAAATAGGTACCCCTGTAAGGGGCCCTTCACACATGGCTCCATAGATCTCTGAAGAGCTGCGTATCTCGGGCAGAATGCTTTGAGGAATATCGAAAAACCTGAAAAGGGAAGAGTGAGGCACATCTTTTGTCACAATCAAAATGATGACTAAGCAGTGTAAAAGCAAATGTATGCTTGTTTTGCAGGAAAACGTCCGCCTTTCTATTTTACAGCTTCGATTAACAGCGTTTTGCAATGACATCGTGAATGCGGTCTTTGAACGCACTGCCAACAGCAGAATAAGTAGTGGAGTTGCATACTTGCACAGATAATTGTCCCACTGAAGTGTTTCAATATCCATGAGCATTGTACGACTGGCATTTGTGACATCTGTCAGGTGTACACCACCTTTGATGCCACCCGTGAAGTTCTGCAGCGAAGAAGTTATCCATAAAATATTAAATAACAAAAAATAAATAAATAAATAACTTCAATCAGCATATTTATCTGGACAATGAAACAAAAGGAACATAAATGAAACGTGAGTACCTACATATAATAACCAAGAATCCACAGTGCCAAACATACAGCGCTCTTCCCGAACGGCATGCTGCACTTCAGGAATGTTCTCTAATAGCCAGACCAGCTTAACTGCACTGAAGTATGTTGACAGTGGAAGACCACATCTTTGCTGCACATAAAATTAAACCATTTCAGGCTAGTTCAACAAAACTAAAAAGCAGAAGAGGACAAAACCCGCTCATAACATGTGTAACAGACATGTGAAGCTGCAGATTCTGAAGCAGAGAGCTGATAGGGACTGATCAGACTGTTTTACTTAAGTTGCTATAGAATTAGAAATGCTAAGCTTGAAAAATTGCACTTTCTCAAATGTATCAAATTGCTCTCTATATGTCACGATGCCCAATGAAGGAAACCAAAAGCATTATCTATAAATCACTAGCACATCTATTTCAGTGAGCACTTTCTAAAATCCAAGCAAGCCTTGCTCCAGTCAAACAGTAGTTAAGTAGATGTTAATGCTTAACTAATACACTTTTTTGATAGGATACAAGTGATTAACATTCTTCAAAAAACTTCTGAGCACTTAAATACACTGTTACCACAGTCATGCAACATGCTTTTAGATGCATCATCCTATGAAACGAGAAGAAATTGCGAAAAATTTAAAACACACAAGACTAGAGTGCTCGTCCTGCACGGAACAACGTTCATATGTGAGGTGTTCACAAACCTTCTGTGTTGCGAAATTCAATTTCCTGCCCAAAGCCACTAACTATATACGTGTAAGAAAAAGCTGATTAAATGTGTTCACCCTGAGGAAGTTTTTGTCGTGGCCTGGTATCTTGTCAAGGAGTCGCTCCACAGTTTGTACAGTCCTGTTGTCCAACCACACTAGCAATGCAAATAGAAGATGCATAAATATGATAGAGACAACCAGGGCAAATCATCATAATTAATTACACACGGACACTTTAGATGTGTGTACAGCATTTTTACTATAGTACAAGTTAAGGAAGCATCAGGAAAGACCACGCTCTGAAGAACTTTTGGCTGCCGTTATCTACTTCCAGGTTTATCTCAAACTGTACATTCACAAAATACTCACCAATTGCATTGTATAAAGGCTTCCCTGTCTTACTGTCCCACACAATAGTTGTTTCCCTTTGGTTTGTGACACCGATAGCTGAAAGTATGTTTCAGAATTATGTCAGGAAATCTCCATAACACAGATAGCACTTCATGATTGACTGACTTATGAGACTGTTAATATCACAAGACAAAACATTGTTGCAACATTGTCACCGAAGCTCAGATAACTGGCTCTACCGAAGAAACACAGGATACATGTCTATAGCATTGTGCTGAATGGTATACAAGGGTAAGTAAAAAGTATTGTGACCATTTTTTACACTTCTTTATACAAATCTTCCCTACTAATAAAACTAGTTCGTCCATTTAGCATTCCCACGCTTCATACCCTTCTTGGAAGAATTCGGCAGGTCTCCGACTGAAATCATGTCAGAAAGGTGCCTTTCCAAGCGTTGAAACCCTCTATACCCTAGGCGTTTTTCAAGTTTTTTCCAGACGATAAGGAAACAAGAAGGGATTGGCTCACAACTTCAAAGACAGTTAAAAATTGTGATGTTGCGTACCACTTCCAAATTGCTTCGTTCGATGGCGTGGAGTGATCACTTTTCAGAAGGCATTAGGTCTACTGTTAACTAAACCAAGATTGTGCTAGTTTTATGCACCTTTCTGACTCAACCGTCTATGAAGGATTCTATCAAGCATAAGTTGAAGTAGGTGCTGCGAACTGTTTAATAACCTCGCAGAGACTTAAAGGCTATCATTCGTGGATGTAGCTGACACCACTTAACTATACCATAAAATAACGTTATGCATGCTTGAGCAAGAAAAGTGAAAACTGTGCAAGAAGAATAGGCGATAAAACAGCAAAAACATATGCATGATCGTGACATACATTGTGATAACAAGCAGGCAAGTAAAGGTATGCTGGGGCAAAGTATAAACGTTGTCAGCCAAAAGCATGTCATCCACATGCTGGGTTGTACTAACCACAAAATATGCATGTTTCATACCTTTTATATCCCTTGAGTCAATTTCTAAATCATTGAGTTTCTCCACTGTCTTTTCAATGCATGTATGTACACTACCTAGAATTTCGTAAGGATCTTCTTCAACCCAGCTGAAAGTAAAGGGAAAAGAAAAAAACAAGATTGAGGACTATCTGCAACAAAGGTTCAAATCATGGTGTCGTACCCTTCCTCCGGGTAGCTCTGCGCCACTTCAATCTGGTGGTAGGCGATCAGCTCTGATGTTCTGCTTGCAAACACCTGCACGATAGAAAAGCTAGTTGTATTTGCTCAAGTCCACGTGTTATACGCAAGGAAGAAACATAGCCCAATAAACACCCCGTAAAAATCTCGTACATATTTTTATACAAAAGCATATTTTTTCTGGTCGACGATTCCTCAGAAAACCGGCTATCAATAACAACAACAGTCTTCTTTTAAATACCCCTTCACAAATTTTTAAATTTGAAAAGGCTGCGTGCCAAAATACCGAGGAAGAAACACATTGGTCACTGTGCAACTTTACTCAGCTACACCGTAATCGTAACGACGAAAGTGCTTAGTTTTACCTGATATCCTACAAGGGGTCTCCAAAACAGCCTCCACAAAATGCTTACCAAGAATCGTGAGCTGCTGGTTCCTTGATCTATGGCACCAACGAGCGGGCCATGCTTTCCACTGACGATGTTCTTCGAGGGATTCATGTTACGTCCTGTTTAGTGCAAGCGCTGAGAACATCTAGCGCATGCCACACACTTCAGGAAAGTAATGCGACACACGTTTTATCAACGCACACGTTTTATCTCCAGTCGAAGAGGAAAACCGGGCACACATCGAACAACCTTTCTTTCGTTTATGCAACACCCGGAAGTTGAGGGGTACTACCTGGGGTATGTATTTCCGGCGCAAACCGAATCCTCGTCGCTCTCAAGGCACGTCAGAACGGTTTTGGTTTCGATATGAAATGAGCGTACTGCAGAGTTGTTACCGAGTGCTAGCGTTTGCATGTCCTTGGCCGACAGAAAGGAAGCATGAGTTTCGGTTTTCTCCGTTTCGTGCAGCCGTGACAGGGCAGAATTCCACTTGGGTAGCTCAGGTAATTCTGTAAACACCGCAGTTGGCGTTACTCAAATATCCATTTATCTGACGTCGTTGTTCTGTGTCTATAGTTGTGTGTTGTTGAGACATAGACCGCTTGAATAATATTTTAATTTTGAATAGTTTGAATAATTTTGAACCTATATAGTTCTGCTCCTAGTTTTTGCTAAAATGTGCAATGCTGAACCGAAATGTGTATTGAAAGGTGTTCAACATTATATACAAATCCCTACCTTCGTGTGAAAAAAAGCAGACTGGACTTCAAAATGGGGTCAGTGTTACGGTATATATTGGTAGAAGTAAGTACTGTGTAGAGTGTTGGCCCGCTCTTTTACGTTATGTACTTGTAAAAGGTTATAATGGATCGTAACAATTTACTTCAACCGCAATGTCAGCCTTTAAGTAGATGACTTGGTTTTATGTCATAGGGTGAACCTGCAGTTTGCAGCGTCTTCAACTCACCCTCGATTCATTAGAACTTTTGTGTACATGGTTACTGAAATAAATGTGGCCTTCCGTTTAGAATTGAGAACGCAGATGTCGTATGGAGTCCTTCGCTACATTTGTAGTGAAGAACTACAAATAAAGAACTACATGATAGACTTGGTCTTCCAAATCCAAAACAAAGTTCAAAGGCGTGTCTTTTTTTATGTCCCTTGTAACATATGAGCTATTTCATCTCGATTCACGCAGAGTGATAATGCAAAGTGGTGAAGTGAAGAGCAAGTAGATACAGGAACGAAATTTCACTCACATGTACATTCGTAACAAATGACTATACAAATGACAAACAGAAATGACTATATAGTGCGAAATAGAATTGAGTGTCGACGAGGGTAAACCGATAAGCATGCTTACAGATTCTGTAGCAGACTTTTGATGCATGTGTTGGAATACCACCAGCATAGCATATAATACCAGAAGAAAAAAAAAAAAGCGAAAAACAACGTTGCTAACATCTAGCTATGGTGTCTTTTTCCTTTGCCGATATCGCTAGCAGCCCTCTAGAGCAGAGGATCTATGTTGTCTAGAGTGTACATGCGAATACATGCATTCACTGTGGGAAATCAATTCTGCGCCGTTGCCCATCGGGGTCAGAGCTCTTATAAGCGTGCTCGGCATATCATTAACGCCGTCAGTTCATGGCCTAGCTCTTCGTTATCGAACTCATAGAATGCTTTCAAGTTTCGACTTCACAGAACTGATTACGTGATTTCTTTTTGCACATTGTCACGTTGCCCTTAGTTCACGATTTGACTAATCGTTAAACTGTGCGTCCGATAGCCTGCATAAAGAGTAAGGGGCAGAGAAGTCATGTCGTTGGGGTCTCCATGTAAGGATCACAATGAAGGACACCACAGATATTTTACTACGACAGTTAAGTTGTGTACTGATATACAGGGTGTCCCAGCTAACTGCGAACAAATTTGTTTTCCTATATTCAAATGAGATTTCCATAATTCCACCAATGGTAACATGTTCTACGGCTGTGGACCCCTTTTACGAGGGCATCATAAATTTCCTTACTCGTCGTGTTAATTCATTTGCACTAATTAACTTTTCAGTTATTAGAGATAGAGGCTCGGTTCAATGTAACATTGGTAGATCTTGTTCCCCTGATGCTATTGCCGTTTTCAGAATAAAAATCGGCCAAACCGTTGCTCCACAGTCCTTTGCCGAAAAACCATGC
>JARGYV010116080.1:0-14282 GCA_029532675.1 Ornithodoros moubata | reverse complement strand
TAAGCGGCCTATTATCTAGCCCATCTAAGACTAACTTAAAACTACGGCGCCAATAGCTAAACTTCTTACAGTAAAGCATGGCGTGTTTGGTATCGCCTGGTATCTCTATTCTTTCCTGCTCTGTATATTCGTAATACGTATTTCTGGATTATACTATGTAAAAAGTGTCTTTTTTTTTTTTACACCGCTCTTTTATGAAAAACTTCTTATATATCTTATCTCTTATATCTTCGTGGGCTTCTCGCATATTCGACTGAGAAAAGCGCAGTGATATTTGTCCTCTTTTCAGCTGACCTATGCTGACACCCATCCGATGTACACCTTGGAGAACTATCCCAATTTCTTCAGGGTGGTTCCATCAGAGTCTGTTTTCAACCCTGGGCGCCTGGCGTTGCTCAAGTACTTCAACTGGAAACGTGTCGGCACTCTGTATCAGACCAACCCCAGATACTCTCTGGTACGTACAACCACGCTTCTTGTCTTTTTCATGTTTTGTTACAGCTTTTACAGGTTCTACTCGTATAAAACGTCTCTTTTCTCTCCTTTCTTTTTTTTTCTTTGTTCGCAATGATTAAAACGGAACGGAGTATAGCGTACTCACAACAAATAACTGCCCGTGAGACCTAGCAATAGGTCTCTGATTAAAAAAGCCCTCGTAGGAGGGAAAAGGCATCGTTCCGCAGAACCACCAGCCGAACGCTACCCAAGTTGGTTCGAGTGATTTATTGGGCCAGTGCAGGACGGCATTTGTAAAGTTCGAAACCACCGAAACGGGCAAATTGCTTTTTTTTTTTAACCTTTCATTTCCTTTCGTTTAATAAGCGAGTGGTACAACTACACTGTTGATGTGTGTCACATGTTAAAAGGAACCGAGGTGAAATACGTGCACATTTTCAAGATCATGGGATGTTTGCGCACATCAGCGTAAGAAGCAAGACTGTTGATAGGAAAGACTTGTGAAGAAAGACATTAGCTTTACCGCGCCACCATAGCTTTAACATGAAGGCATGTCAGCCACAGTTCCCTCCTTAAACTTTCAAAACTCAAATTTCGAGATCGTTTTCTGAAGAGGACTAGAATTAAAGAACGGAACTTAATGACGGGTCGTATCAGACACCCAGAACACGTCCCAAACGAACTGCTTGCACAGAAGCGATCCAAATATGACGTTGTAACATCCCAGCCCCTCTTCGAGAAATATCTCTTGATGAGTTTCGGAACCGCGCAAGCTCACTTAGCCGTGCAAAACAAGAAAAAGAAAAGAAAAATATTATCGACGGTGGGCATTACAGCCGATTGCGTGCTGGTCCGCTTTCTGAAAGATATGCAAATGACCGGGGAGTTGTACCACGGCCAGTATAATGTAATGGGGCGCGATGGAAGTAAAAAATTTACAAGCGCAGATACCTTTTATATCCACCCATCTCCTTCTTCCTTATCTTCTGCTTCATTTTCCGCCGCTATTTCGTATTAATTTGCTCCCTTCACTGCACTCGGGCATTCCTTCACATTTAAATTACGTTATTAGCTTTCTTCTTTGTTCTTTGTATTCCGAACACTCCAATAAGTGACCCCTTACGTGACTGACGTCTTTGTTTTCTTTTCGCAGTCTGACCGCACGAAGCCATTTACATAAGTCGTCCTCTTATCCTCCATCTTCCCTAAAAACATAAAAGCAATACGTCTTACTTCGCTGCAGCGGGTGTCCTTATTTTTCCGTACCTCTCCATTTGGCCAGAGTTTTCTCGATTGGCTTCCGATGATAATTTATTTGCCGAGTCAATAGCATATCTATTTTTTTATTTCTTTCCTCTGGCGTACTGGTTTGGCACTAATGGGTATTTGCGCTCGGGTCTTTTTTACTGCCTGAGTGCGCGGGGTGAGACACACAAAGCTTTCCCTTGTAGTTTCTGTTTCGTCGTTTTCTTTGTGTCCCTGAGACTCCGTCTTGGTTAGGATGTGTTACGTCCGCCTGCGTCAGAGCGAACACGATAAGGATATTAATTTAGTTTATTTCCTTTTTTATTCGTGCTTGTCGTGTTTATATATTATCTATATATATTTACCCGATGATCTTAACATCGCAGTTTGCTACAGTGATTGTGTAGTTTCTTTTTTTATGGTTACAGATTTTTTATTTATTATTATAGTCTTTATCTTTTTGAATAACTCAGACAACGACGGCGGCCTTGTCGTTGTTGTTAGGTGAGAATGTGGGTTAGAATTAATACAAATGCCTTCGTACTTCTTATTTAGCTGCTTTGGTTAGACGCCACTAAGAGGATACGGTATGTAATTATTGAAGGAACTGCGTTTGCGCCAGTTCGCGTTAGAAATTATTAAGGATTATGTGGCGAGATACTACTTGCTCAGTCGCGCCATCTTCCGCGAGGGATGTAAAATACGGTGCGCCTTGCCACGACCCACTAGATATAGGTACTAGGTATAGGTATCTATCTAGTGGGTCGTGCGCCTTGCCGAGCTTTCGGCGCACGTTGAGGAACCCTCAGAGGCCCCTCGTGATTGCGGTTGTCTCACGACTTCAAGGGACGGTTTCGTATAAGACCGATGCTATTCGAATCGCCATTGTCTAAAGTGGCACACTGCGAATTCTTTTCGCCAGAAACGCAGTAAGGATGAGACGTCGATGACTCTTCTTAGGTCCCACAATTTTTCGAAAGTTTCAGAAGTTTCGGAATACAGGTTTTTTCAGCTAACTCCGAACAGACTGTTTTAAAAAAATTTGTTACATTTTACGAAATGCGACCGAGGGTGACAAGTTCTACGCCAGTGGTCCTCCCTCATGGGCGCATCAGAAAATTATTTGAACGTTGCAATAAGGAATATGCGTTAATTATCTTTTGAATTATTGGAGATACAGGCTCGGTTGAAGCATATCACTACTAGATTCTGTTCCTGTGATGTCAATGCGTTTTTTGGAATCGGAATTGGCGTCCACAATCTTTTGAAATAAAACAAGAAAAAATAACGTCTTTTTTTCTTTGTTTCGTTTATTTTCGGACCCCCAGATGCGCGCGTTCCCCTCGCCCCCTGACGAGAGAAAGAGAATGTCACAACTCGGCTCCAAGCGGCCGCAAAAGGCGACAGATAAGCAAGCACAGGATGCGGACACTCCTCCCAATGTTTGAAGGTCGTCGAAATAAGTACCCTTATCTGTAATCCTTGGCTTCTTATCGCTGCTGATACTGAAAAAATTATGTTCGCAGTTAACTGAAACATCCCGTATATATGTCGCAAACACACACAGGATAGGCTTCAACGACTTACGAAACAACATAGCTAGATACTGATGCGTCAAGGAAGAGCGAATTTCTTGACTGCACTACTATTTGATCGAATCCGTATTCGAGAGCTATTTCGGCTCTGTGCGTAGGACTCGATTTGCTGAGCCGTGTCTTCTTTTTCCGCAGCCCCACAGCAAACTGTTGACACTGCTAGAGTCTGCAAATATCACAATTCTGGAGTTGCAAGGCATTGGCGAGGGAGACGACATCAAAGAGGAGCTTGATAAGCTACAGGTACGTTTTGTCTCCGACGTCTCCAACGTGAAGTACGAACCACAGCGCGTTGGCGCTGCCTCTAGCTAAGCGCAAGGCCAAGTAGAATAATCGCGGTCTCGATTTATTGACTGTTTCCCTAAAAACTGTTGAGGTCGTCACAGATAGCGAATAGTGTATAGGAAAGCAATCGGCTTTGGCATATTACGGGGTAACCTGTTTTTCGCATAGGAGTACGTTGCACCCGCAAGGCGTTGTTGTATTCTTCCATTTTCACCCCGACACAGTAAATAGACAGACGACGATGCATGCTCACTACCTTATTTATATAAATGGAAGAAAAAAGAGTACTCTCTAACAGGCGGTCTTTCGAAAAAAAAAATCTACTGCGCAAAGAGCTGCGTTCAAATGACGCATGAGACTTTTACGACATCAGCCAGTCGCTGTTAAATGTCATTGTATCAGGGTGCTACAAGCACCTTTGGGACATTTTTCTTCGAATATATACGGCGAGGCGTAGCAGACGCACGCCCTTATATATCACGCTAGGCTGTAGAACCATCCATCTCGCACTTCGGCTCGACAATAAATTGCGCCAGCTATCCCCTCAGCACCAACAAATCCTACAGTTGACGCATCGAGAGTATGTAATCTCGAACCCGACTCCGCTTGCCTTGTCGTCTGCTTCTTGCACCAGCACGGTCATGACTCGTGCAATTTATTTTCAAAGCGCGCCAGGCAGAGAGACAGCCAAAGCGGTTCCCCGTTTGCAAAGAATACATGTCTGCTTGCTGGGCACTTCGTATTGCTTCATAAAAAGGGGTTTGGAATTGTAAAATGAATGATGTGATTCACGCCCCAAGGGGGTAAGACAAAACGCTGCAAACGCGTTTTGAGATGGTGAAAAACAAAGAGGGAGTTTCGCATTCAGTTTGCGAGGCGTGGAATGTTTCTATTTGGTGGCTGCTCATTTGCGTAGCCCTGGACGCCGACGGCTGCTTTAGAACTGTTGTCTCTGCTTTATTTTTATTCATTTTTTTCGCAGACAAGATTGATCGTTCTTATCAATGTAATCGTTGTAAATCACGACAGGGCTGAAAATTATAAGGCAAAGTGGAATCGATGGTTTTTCTTCGCAAAGTTGCAGCTTTGAACAACGATGTTGGATTGGTCTCTGACAGGTGTATGAAAAACATACGTTTTTGCGGTCGTTTCTTTTTTTTTTTTTCTTCTTCTTTGCGGCCTCGCTCAAATGCCTGACCTCCTATCCCCTTAAATGGTACAAAATTACATTGGCATTATTGTACAACCAGCGGGAAGGTGTGGAATAACGTTGGCCAGTAGTGATTTCAAAATGGAAACATAATGCTATTTTGCAAAGCCTAACTGTACGCCGCGCACGGAACGAAAAGAAGAGAAAAAACAGAAGCAACAAAGTAGCATCGCCCCATGACTCGGAAACAGGAAAACAATGCAGCAAGTCCGTCCCGCACATTGAAGTTTGGAAGCACGGAATATTTCCCTCGTCACATCGCTCCTTCTACCTTCGCTTTAGCAGAGGTACTAGAGCGCTGTAAACGACAGGCGGTGTTGGGGACGCATTTGACTGCCGCAGAGGCTGTGTTCCTGCAATCACCAGGGTCCAATTTATATCCATATCCAGGAGCGAGCACTCGCATGGGTCGTTCTTGCATTCATATATATATATACAGGAAGCAGATGGCAACTGTAACTCAATAACGCAAAACGAGGCCATTTCTACGGGGGAGAGACAAAGTTATTTATCCGATTGTGCATCTTCCGACCCTGTATGCTATGACATCGTTTCTGTTTGTATGGCATGCAAAGCAATACGCTGGAGTCATTCGACTAAAAGGGTGATAAAACACGGACTGCTCGAGTGGACAAACGGGTCTCTGTTGGGATATGCGACTGTCCAGGTTCATGTGCTCCAAGTCGCAACGGCTGCCAGACATTGCCTTTGCGTGTTCTACGTCAAAGTTTGCGCGTCGTGATTGTCTCGTATGGCGCTAAGAAAATGGTCCGAAGTCAGGGTCTCAGCTGAGGAAAGTCTAATATTTTGAGCGGAGGCTGCTTTTCTGCTAGGCCTAGTACAAGCACAGTCTGCGTTCGAAACACCGACGGTATGAAGAGCAGAACGCCGGGTTCTGGAGCCGAAATAACGGTACTGGGTTTTACATGAGTTACCCAACAATCATGACTCTTAAGAGTGTGTATTGTCAACATGTCACGTTTCCTCCCATGCCTAGCAGCATGGACGTCGTTCAGTGCTAGTCTTTTCTTATCCGGGTAGTTGACTGCTGCTTGGTGTGTCAGTATGTAAACTCTTGAAATTATTCAGGCGTTCCTATTTTTGAAAACCAATGAACGTTAGGAAAAGATCAACATTCAGCAGGATACTTCGTACTTCTTCTTCAAAACGATGAAATGTGGTCTTTTTATGTTGCTGGGCTCCTTGGTGTGGGTGTATTTAAATTGGCGTTGCACGGTTTAGTGTTTGCTCGCGAAGCGCGCAACGCCACTTTATTTTTCTCGTTTCTTCTTTTATTCCTGGACCTTCCAGAGAATGTTAGAGAGAGAGAGAGAGAAGAAAAAAAAAGGCTGTTCCTGTTTTACGACTCCCTCCCTCCTAGCGACGATGTGATCCGTATCGGAGCCCTCAAATTCACGCTTAGAACAGGAAGGACATTGATAGCAGACGACCACGCGGTGACTCCAATACCTCACGCAGTCTGCAAGACATTTCCCATAGCCCTGTATAAACTAGGCGGGCGTTCGGTCGGGTCAATGCTATTGCAGTAACGAAATATTTTAATGCGCAGACAGTTTTATACGCTGTTCTGTCGTGCAGCTGCTGAAGGCGATTCTTAAAAGCACCAGTTCTAGGTTTCCTTCTCCACCGATTTGTCGACAAATGGGAGCAGTGGAATTCATCGCGTCTCACTGGCGTAACGGCTTCTTCGTTGTGCTCAGAGCGTGGCAAAGAGGATGCGCAGAACATTCTTATAAAATGCGATCGTTTTGAGAAAAGCTGCGAGGATTTGAGCCAAGTAGACAGCGAATCCTTCCACGTTGCGAATGTTTATGATTCCTGATTTTGTTTGTATTTACTTTTCGGTGGTCTGCGTTTACACTTTATTACTTTATTTTGTTTTATTTTATTACAGTCCTAGATGGCAAATCCCATTAAATGACCAAATCTTTATGGTTTTCTTAACGTATTTACTTCCGTTATGCTGCGAAAACGGTTCGATCTAAGATATTGACGTCGGAAGGGCATCGCAATCAAAGTTATAAAAGTGAAAAGATTTAATATTACCAATAAAAAACCTGGATAATGAACTAAACCAATAAAATGTACATAATATCTATTATATCGCTTCCGTTTGAGCACACACATTTCACGTTTTATCGCTTCTACTTAAAACATAGGTTTTTACGATAAATATTGTGTAGCATTGGCCGGTAAGAGAACCCACACCCGAACGAGAAGCGGGACAGATGGACTAATTTGGCACCGTACTTTTAAGGAATATTGAAAAATTTTCCCCATCTTCGACCGCTGCGGTATCTTTTACTTCTTCTGATCTCTTGTTGCTCGTTTTCAATTGATTTTCGACGGCATGTCTTAAACAGAAACTCTTTCATTCGACCTTTTGAGCAGCGTCGGTATCGTGGTACTGCTCTCTGATTGGCTGCTACGGACGCCCATGAGCAGTGCGGTGCGTGAAATACCAAGGCGGTTTTTCGCCGCGCAATTCAGTTTGGCACGTGAAATTTTGCTCCGGCCGTAAAACGACAGCGCTCGCACTCAAAAAAAAAAAAAAAAAAAAAAAGCACCATGCCCGGCTGCGCCCGCACCGCGCATGCGCACGAGAGTCTTGCATTTTGCGCACGACGTCGTATCGATTGCTCGTCGCGCGCGTGACTGTTCGATGCTTTGTCACGCTTGGCTGCGGACACCATGCCATTGCATTAATTGGTTCTCACTCCCACTCCTTCCATTCGTGACTGTAGTTTTCGCCAGCAGTGACCGGAAAATGCGTGTCACAGCCGACGAGTCGCGCCACTGTAGCGATGTCTGGTGGATAGCCCGCAGACAACGGAAAAGTTTGCATATGATATAACCCGATTCTTGTTTGATTTGATGCGTTTTTTTCTCTGGTGATCTTAGATGCGACACGTTTTAACTGAACGAGGGAACAAAAAACAAAGTGGCCTGCTTACCTGAGAGGCGTTAAGGTGTCCTCAGCATGAGTTTTAAAAAGTTGTTCGTCGGGATCGCCAGTATCTTATGGTAAAAACTACTCTTAATACTAATATATAAGTGAAAATAGAAAAGGTACAAAATACACACTATCAGGGAGTCCACTTTGATGAATACCGATGTTACCTTGAACTACACAACGGTGAACCCCAGCCCTCCTCGAGAAGCAAAGCATTTGCGTTAGGCCCAGTGCACAACGCATTGATTGCAGTGACAGTGTTAATATCTTTTGAGCACGTCCGACACGAAACGCAAACACCGCTGGCAGACTGTGGCGTTCGATCTCGCTATCTGTGTGGCGCCAGCGTCCTCGTCGTTTCGGCTGGAATGATTTTATAATCGCTTTTCCCATTAGGCCCAAGCAGAGCCGACAGTCTGTGGCGTCCCTTTCTGTCTGTTCAAAATTGAACGGGTTACATCGAATGATAAATGCCAATAAGTGTGCGGAAGCGACGGTTGCCTTAAGTACGTCGCCAAGCATTATTAACGGTTTCTGGAAAATGGCTCCATGGAAGCAACACGGTAAGGCGGAAATGGATGCTGTCTCAGTCTCGGTCCGCATATTGTGATCGCCGAAAAAAAAAAAGAAGGAATGCGACAGGAACATCGCGAGGAAGGGGTTGTCTATGCTCGTAACTAACAGTCGATGACATTACAGGAATGTATGGATTCTTTTCTTTTCTTTTTCAAATTTCACCGCGGAGATTAGAGAGTTTTAGCAGACCGCAAGCTACGAACGGATAAGATACAGTAAAGAGAAGCGTCCAATCAACGCTCGGCAAAGTGATATCACCAACTGTCGTGTGGTGCTGTGATTGGCTTATCATGTTTTCGGAGTCGTTAGCGTGGTAATTTCCGATCTACTAAAACTGTTTATTGAGAGTGCGTGAATGCGGAAGTAATGCGAAAAGCTCACAGATGCTAAAAAAGACAATAAAAAACTTGGCGATATTGGATGGAAGGTGTATTCTGCACGACACACAACCTAGGCTAGTTTTCATGACATTTCGACAAGTAACAACGTTAATTTTCGCGTACGGAAGCGTTAGAGAACGAGCCACGACCTGCTCTGTGACGTCACCTGTCTATTCCTCACCAGGCCAAGGACGTTCGAATTATACTGGGCTACTTCGACGAGTACTGGGCGCGGAGAGTATTCTGTCAAGTGAGTACTTCATCGTGTCTTACTTATGGCTACACCTGTAGCGTGTGCTGTGAATGTTGCGTTTACATTTTAACCTGCCACGAGTGATGTAAGCATAAAATTATGCTGAAGCATTTTAGTCACGTCATGAAGTGCGACTGCGCGCGTTTTTGCACCGCTTCGGTTGGACGGGAAAGGATTACGTCTCATTAAAGAGTTCTCGCATGTTCAGAATGAATCGTAGAGCACTTACGAGACTCTAAAACTCGTTTCTCTAAAACAATTTTACAAAGTAAAAGGAAAGGACCTACTTTAAGCGCTCTCAGTGTTATCTTTCGCGCTCCAGTTTCGCGTCCCCTGACACGTGCGAGCCTTCTTTTTTGTTTTATTGTACGCAGTCCATTTCACACGTTTGTGTAGGCATATAAGATGGGAATGTATGGAAGAAAATACCAGTGGATCATTGTGGCCATGTATCAAGAGCGGTGGTGGGAAGTGCCTCAACCTGACGTCACGTGCGACCCTACACAAATCACGGAGGCTGTTGAAGGGTACATCGGGATGGATCTTTTGCCGCTCTCCACAAACGAGAACATCACCGTCTCAGGCCTGGTACGTAACAAACTTTCCTCCACTATTGAACCCTACCATGGTTCAGAACTGTATGCATCCCTGCGCTTCGAATGTCTCTTACAGCACAGTACCCAGAGAAAACATTTCCGTTTGAATGCTTTAAATCTGCAAGGACACCACTGTTGTCTCTGTCACACACACACAGCTTGCTACAACCACACGTGGCACAAGCGGTCCTACTGCTTGGGTTATGTTTCGAAGCTAGTGCGAACTATCCAGCCTTCGCGAATTAAAATATTTTTAATGCCCGACAGTAATCCGTATTTTTACTTTATAATTTATTTTTCTAGTGAAAGTAGTAGTGCCGGAGCATCTAGTCTCATAGGAAACAATTTTTTTTTTTTTTATGTACAATCACACATACGCCCAAGTGTGTATTTTTATTTATATTTTCTAAAATTAAGTGGGCAACAGTGACTTCGTTTTTGTTGTAAGTCAAACATTTACGCTGACAACAGAATGAACCAATAATATTCTATAATATATATATACCGAAGTTATCAGGAGCGATAAATACCCTGTATAGCGTGCTCTGCCTCAATATTTCTCGTTATGCGGCAAAGTATCCTTTACAGAAGCTGCCCTATGATAGCTTGTATCTTTTAACCAACGGCTCGTACAAACATACTTCCTACATGCATTAGTCAACCTTGCATCAATAGGTCTAATAATCTATAAATATCATAACATCTACTTTGTTCTATTGGATATTACGCATTCCCATACATAAATCGCGTGCATCAGTGCTCTAATCCGTGCTGTCATGGCGCCTAGCACATACAGTGCTACGCTGGAATCCATTACCAGTCACAAAGAGAGTAGAATTTTTGTTCTTCTTCCTTTTGTTGTTCCGTATGGCAAAGTTTTATTTTTGGTCCTTCTTTTTTTGTGCAAGCGGGCGATACAGAAAGAATTTAGCGCAAAAAAAAAAAATGCAACAATAGACAACAACGAAGTACAGGAAGGCGCTGTACTTCTGTGGTCGCCTGTTGTAGTACACCCATTGACCCAGCACTGAATCCTACTCAGATGCCTGCCGACAATGCCTACGATCCGGCTGTACGTAGACTTTCAAGCAACCAAAACTTCCTCTCTTCTCTTCTTCAGTCATGCTCCAAAGACAATCGTGAGTGGAAGGTCTACTCTAGGGCTTCCCGATCGAAATCCCGTTCCCTTTTCTTCATCTTTTTTCCCTCTCCTCTTCCGCTTCTTATGCAAATCTGAGCACTAACTAGAAGCCGTCGGTGGAGACAACGAGATTAGCGCGCTCAAACAATGGCCGACAAGATTACTGCAAGTCCCTGTCGCCAAACATCGGAAGAACACGTAATTCCGAGACAGATCGTGCAGCGAAAGAGCTTCTTTTTACACTCCTGAGATAGGAAATTATGGAATCCGGAAATAATTAATTACTCGCAAAAATCGCCAGACCCGATGAATTTTATTTTTTTCCTCCGAGAGGTATGTAGTCAATATCCCCAATGGTGTAGTTGGTGTCGCGATATCATGTGACGCGCAGGTTGAAAGTTGTCGTTTTCGTTGAATTTAATTTATGTTCAGCTAATTAATCAGAGCACGCGCATTAATTTTACGTCGTATACCTAATGGGCGATACGTCAGGGGTGTTTACAAAAAGAAAATTTCACGGTAGCTGGCGCCGCTCTCAAATTTTGAGCCCGGGCAACTATCTTAGACACCCTGTATATACGCACGCCTCTGAAACATGTTCCGAACATGGCGCTTAGTCAGCAAACTTTTAACTCCCCATTATGCCACTTAACTGGATGGCGCGCCAAAATTCTACGGCAAAAACTCTAGGCGAAAGTACGGCTCTTGCAGTATTCATTCTTGATAACTCTGTTATACGCTTGCCCATATATACAGCGCGCAATTTCTACACGCCTTGTGATGTATGCTAACAAAGGAATTCGGGCCCAGCCACGACAAAGCTTCCACGGACAAAGGTATTTGCGTTCCTGCGCAAATATTTTCACATGCCTCGTCCTATTTAGTGTCGCAAACACGTTTGGAAATCATTTCTCTTGGCCAGTAGAAACGAGCGCACAGGGGCCACCCAGTGGACCGGTGGATATATATCCCAAACGCTGCGGGTAATCTGTTCCTGTCCTTCTCCCATCCCTATTTCTTTCATAGGCTTCTTATATATCCGTGTTCTCAATTTTCCCCATCCGTCTCATTAATTTCTACAATTTTTTTTTTTTGCCGTCCTATTCTTCTTTTAACGGTGCACAATGAGCTGGAAAGGGCTTTTAAAAAAAATCTACGACTTCTTTCTTGTCTCGCTCTGTTTCGGCGTCTTTGTGTCTGCTTGGTTTCAATATTCCTTTCATTCTTGTTGGCCCCCAGCTTATGGAAGGGCGAAAGATAGCTATTGATTTTTCATCCTCTGTGGTACTTTCATTTTCTTCTTTACGGTGACTTTTCTTTTTTATAATTCGGCGTGCTTCTCTCCGCCTCCCTTCTCCCCCCTAATTCCCTCGTTCGTCACCCGCTGCGCGGCAGGTAGGAAAAAATAAAAAAAAAGTACAAAAAAAAAAACAGTCGAGAGCAAAGGCCATTTGGCGAAGGTACAGAAGATGCATATCATCTTTCTTCATTCGCATCATCTTAATGGGCGAATGTTGTATCATCCAGGGAGACATTTACGACGCCGGCGTAATCGACGTATTTCTCGTCATTTCTCTAGCGTAGAAGGAAAGGAATGTCACTGGCAGTGGGGCAAGCGTTTGCACTAATTCGTTATTTAGCTGCGGAGGAATTCCATTTTAACGTCCTTACTTTTCTTTTTCCCCAATTACTTCTGTACCGATGGCGAACATGTTGATACTTGTATTTAAAGACTATATCCGAAAAAAATTTGTTATCATAGAACTCATGGCCTATCGTGTGCAGTCCAGCAGTGGGTCTCCTGGACGTCTGTACCTCACTCTTTTACCGTTTCAGACGCCAACGGAGTACGAGGCGGAATACAACCTTCTGCGGACGACTGAGTACAGCCGGTTCCACGGCTACGCGTACGACGGCATCTGGGCGCTGGCGCTAACCATCCACGCCGTCATCGTCCGACTGCGGGCCAATGACACACGCATCGCCGAATTCCGATACCGAAACCAAACGTGGGGAAGACTCTTCAAAGAAGCCCTCAACGACACAAACTTTGTCGGCGTCACCGTAAGTCGCAAAGACGGATGGCCCTGAGCGCCAGTTTTTCTGTCGATAACACGGCATGGAATGGAGATCCCTTCCCACGCGCAGACGGCAACGTGCACGTTACAGTTATGACCTACGGGCTATCATGTGCGGTATATTCTTGGGATGCCCTATCCTCATGATTCACCAGGGGAGCCACACACCAGCCCTCGGGATCTCCTTCGTAACTGGATAGCTAAGATTTGAACTTGGTCCGACAGATACGCTAGCCGACAAGCGAAAGATACTACATGCGCAGACATGGCATTACTATGGAACTCAAACGTGTCGACGGAGTGTGACCTTGAACGAGGTCGATACGCTGGCATTTTAAATGGGAGCTTGTCGAGCTTTTTTCCCCGATCCTCTGTCCACAGGAAGGCATCGCTGTCCGGAGCGGGAGTAACGCTTTTAACGCAGACTAGTCAATAGGAAAGGAAGGGTGGAGCGCGTGCAAGTTTAATTACTTGCCGTCCAGACCTGAAGGGGGCGAGGAGGAAGTCCGTTTTAATAAAGCTTCTGCTCTCCCGCTGATGCATGCCGTGAACCGAACTCTAATTAGAAAAGTTGCAAATTGCGTTGTATAAACGTCCTTCTCTTCCCTCCCTCGTTTTGATGTACTCGCTCAATGAGTTAGCGACACGAGATTCAAATTATGTTCTCTGGCAACCAAGGCTGGCGTTTTTACAGTTCGCTAAATGTAGCGCAGCTGTACCGAGCTAGATTTGGCTTGTAACGCTCTGTACCGGTACTGCGGTACATTGGCTCGCGTAGCTTCACTGCCGTTCCTGCGCTTCCGGTAACTTTTTTTCTTTTTTGTAGTTCTGCATTTGTTACTGTACAAAAACCTTCGCTCTGGTACAGTCACGAATATACTTATAATTTTCCTGTACGGTATACAGTATTCTGTATTTCCTCTATGAAAATGCGTTGCAAAGAAAGTTGCCCGGGGTTGAAACTTATAAAGCTCACATTCTAGTTCTAGGAAGTGATCTACCACAATGATGTACATATTTCTTGTCCTCCCTTAGGGCCCTGTTCGTTTTTTTCGCAACGAACGCAAAGGACAAGTACTCCTAAAACAATTTCAGAGTAAGTAACAATCCTACTTATCATCATATATTGCTTTTGCTTGCATATAAATGTTTGAACTTGCGTTGAAAATAGCAATAGTTCAAGCGCAGCGAGAAAATAAGAAGTTACAAAAGCATCGTCATATAACACTGGACACGACCGAGGCGCTGCCTCGTTTCAGAAACGCATCATTTCGGCCAACGCGATGGAGTTGATTTTCGCGAACATATTATCGGTTTCTCCAACGCGAAACTTTGCAGTCGAACACGTCTCAAAGGAAGGAACACAGCATGCTCCGCCGGAAGTGAATTGGTGGCAAACTAGATAATATTCACCCGATGCAATGCAGACACACCACTGAATACCGTACGACTCGTTTCAGTGGCAGTATGAACATTTCCAGCGTGGCATGCTG
>JARGYV010116062.1:0-21468 GCA_029532675.1 Ornithodoros moubata | reverse complement strand
TATATATATGGGACCCGTAAGGAGTACGGGTCCCATACGCAATAATCCCGTATCAGTCAGGATACGGGATCCCATATGACTATATTTTCAGTAGGTACCTCTTTAAGTTTTCGTTTCTCAATGCCCTGTCTTTTTGTGTGAAGCGGAAATCCTTTTGCGTCGTAGTCTTTTACGCCTGGGTCGCAACACTATATATCTTACGATCTTCTAGCATTACTATCTGAGGCTTAGATCAGAGGTGAGCGGATGGTAATGAAAGTAGAAGAGCCGGGGTTGAACTGAATTGAACAGGAGGTAAATAATTGAAGAGGTACTCCTTAGATGTTTTCATCTGCTTTGATGCTGGTGTAAGTTCTTTTTTTGTGACAAAAGGGTCAAAGATTTGTTGCACAGAACTGCATCAGCTCGTCAGTGAAATAGCGTTCCGGTAATGTCTTCATCGTTGATCCTACAGAAGAGGTCACAAAGCTGAAATCATTGCTGGCATCCAGTTGCGAGGAAATCGCAGCAACGCTCCGTGGCCTACGCAATGCCTACGGACGGACGGCTGAGTCTGTGCCTGCTCAGTTAAAATCCAACTATGATACTGAAAAATCGACCCTATGTGACACTATCGTCAAGCTCCGTCATCAGAATGCGGCGTCTCTCCGTGTCATGTTGGCTGGACGAGCGGCAGCCGCAACTCGCGGCCTGGGGGGAAACCTCTGGACTCGCATTTGCCAATGACTGTTGTTCAGCAGAAGCAGGCCCCAGCTCGGCCATTACAAGAAACAGACCAAGAAAGGTGCCATCTGAGGAAGGGACCCAGGAGAGGTGCCACGGGCGGAGGGTGCGGGTGTAGTCCTTGGGAGAAGTAACCAGGATGGCTACAACGCTTTCTCTCGCCCTCCTCCTCACCGACGGCGGTGTTATCAGGACATTCCAACAGTTTTGTTTCCGCCTTTTCACCGACGAGCCAACTTCTTTCAGACAATTCTGTCCGAACCTCCTTCACATCGGTAGGCTTTGCATGAATGTGGACATATGCCCCCTTCTCTCTATTAATACGGACTCGCCCCGAGTCGTAATACGTAATAACAGTATGTTGTTCAAGAGCATATGAGCAACACATACGAGTTTTGTGACTTGTGTATTCGTGGCGCTGCGTCGCTTAATCCGCGGCACTTGTCCAAGAGTAATGGCCGGTATTGCGATTGCTGGCAATAGTTGCAAAAATTTATGCAGTAATGCTTCAGAAGCCTACACCACAAGCCACCGCTGCAATCAAGAAAGGTTGTAGCAATGATAAAGAAAAAAGGAGGTTTAACGGCTCTTGAAAAAAGAAAGAAATCTCCCGTACGCAGCTGGAAGCGGTGGGCGGCGGCGCTGCGATCGTTTGGCCGTTGCACTGACTTCTTGCTGCTGAACATCGGCTAGCCGGCGCTGTAGCGGCTTGACTGGTCGCTACACCAAAGTGATATCCAAAAGTTATGTAGCGTAAAGACACTGCGTGCAAAAACACTGTCAGCACCGCAAAGTGACAATATCTGGCACGAAGACCGTCGTCAACTAGGAGAAACATGGGTGTTCATGATTTGTGGCAAGTTTTAGAACCCGTTGCTCGGAAAGTGCATCTGGAGGAATTAAAGGGGAAAGTTATTGCTGTCGACCTCAGCGGTTGGATCGTGGAAAGCCAATGTGTGAAAGCCGCCTATAACACATCCAAGTGCATGCATCTTAGGTAGGTGCCAGTTTATTGTATCTGGTACTGACATAAGCATCACTTGTCATTCGACACCTCCAAGTTATACGCATCTGTTAGTACTGTGTCGTCTGTAGATGGCCAGGGCCATTTAACCTGCTGCGATTACCGTAACAAATCCGAGCGAACGATGGCCATCAACTTTGCAAACGAAGATCTTGGTACAACTGTGCGTACGGACCAAGTGCCCACAGACGACTATGAGGTTCAAAACCTGGTGCGAAAGGACCTCGGGAGGAGACGCAATGGCTTCATGGCGGAGTACTTCATCAAGCCTCCCGTCACCGTGGTGTTCAGTTTTCCGTTCGCTATTGAAGTACATAGCATTCATCTAGGGCTTCATCGAGGGCCCGTTCGGCTGACAAGCTTTGAAGTTTGGACCTCGCTGTCTGAAGCGGAGGAAGATTTCGCCCTGAGTGCCCGGAGGTTCGGCGCCAGGTTGAGAGAGATAGTGCTTAATAATCCGCTATATCGAGCGAGAGGACCATTCGTGACGTTGAACCTTCCACCATCTAATCCTCCGAGCAGCTGTGAGACTGCTACATTGAAGCCAGTTTTGTCGAGGGGTATCAGACGACTGAAGATAAGGTTGCTGAGGGTGGAAGGCAGCACTGCCATTGGACTCGGGTCGTGCGATATTTGGGGACAGCCTTTAGCAAGTTCCTGCGGCCTCAGCGAACAAAAGGACTTGATTCAAAAGTATCTGTTAGCAATACGAGGGGCTGACTCTCAGGCTCGTGATGAGTTACATGGGGTTGATACTTCGACCACTGTTTCTGATAAGTCTAGGCATGGTAGCCAAGCAAATAGTGTGAGAGCTGAAGAAACCGTAGACATTCCTGCAGACTTCCAAGATGCATTGACGTACGAGCTTATGGTGCAGCCAATCTTATTACCGAGCGGCCAAGTAGTCGACCAGTCTACACTCGACAAACACCTCCAAGCCGAAGAGAGATGGTGTCGCCAGCCGACCGACCCCTTCACGGGCGTGTCCTTGTCGGGCGGAAATGCTCCTAAATTTCTTCCCGAGCTCAAGGCGCGGATCGACCAGTTTGTTGTGAAGAATGCCGAGAAGCTTGGTAATTGCCCAAGAACAGTAGGCAGGGGCAGTGGAGTTAGAAGTCATGCCAGTACAGGAATGTGTAGTAGGGAGGGATCAACAATTTCAAATGTGAAACAATCCAAGCAAACCGAGGCCAACACATCGTGTATTACCAAAAGAAAGAGGGAGGGGTCCAAGGAACGTGCGTCAGATAAGACGATGAAGTCTGTGCCAGTGGATGGGCAACAGCAGGAGGGTGGAAGTCACGAAGATAGGGTGGCATTTAGTCTTCAGTCGTCACTCGAAGAAACTTTGAAAGAGATCAGAAATTCCAGATCTAAGCCTTCTCCACTACAGCTCTTGCAGTGTGGGTGTTGTGATTCAGAACCTGCATATATGCTTGCGTGTGAACATTACATGTGCAGAACATGCTTGACAAAGAGTGTGACGAATGGTAAAGGACAGTGCAACTGTGGACAGCAGTTTGTTTCTTCGGAAGTTGTGAGAATCCACACACCTACGTTCAATTGCTGATTTGGAAGTGTGACGGATAAAATAAAGTTGTTTCGTATGGAGAAGAACATGTCCTTGTACACAAAATGCATAATTAACAGCACATGTCCCAGCAATATATGTACATGAATATGCACATTTCTGCTTTTTAGGAACCTCTTTTTTCGATGCTCAAAACTGCTGGGCTACGGGATGGATCTAGTGTTTGTCCTCGAAGGGGATGCACCGGATATTAAGGGGGAGACTCTGTTGCAGCGGAGCAAGCTGTACTGCCCAGAAATCCGAGATTCTAGGAGGGGTGGTAGCCGTCCTGGTTTGAGGGCTCTGAGCGAGCAGGTTAGTAATCAACAGAGCCCTTATTAAGTGACTTCTAAGATATAAAACATTTTAGTGCAGGGAGCTCCTTGGCATCATGGGACTGCACTGTGTACAGAGCACAGGTGAGGCTGAAGCAACATGTGCTACTCTCAACAAAAAAAATGTGAGGACTGTGGCAACATCTTGCATGCCATGCGAGTGCTGTAGAGCTTCCAGGGTCACAGTAGTCTTCTATAATTGCAGCTTGTTGACGCATGTATGACAGAAGACAGCGACGTATTCCTGTACGGGGCAACTTTGGTTTACAGAGGTGTTGTTATTGACGACAAGGTGAATCAAAATCTGCTCACTTTCAACAGTGCCTGCTGCACGCGGGGGTTATGTTTACAGACTGGTTGTGTATGTCCCGCAGGACCCCCACGTTCTCGAGTACAGAATGTCTGACATAGAATCGCAGCTCAATTTGACGAGGGAGAAGCTGATCGCCGTGGCACTACTGGCCGGTTGCGACTACTTTCCCGGAGTTCCAGGCGTCGGAAAAGAGACGGCCATCAAACTGTTCTCCAAACTTGGTGACATCAATATTATCGACAGGTATTACCAAGAGAGCCACAGACTGCAAAGACATACAGGTTGCTTGTAAAACTAGGTTTAAGAGCTGGTACAAGGATAGAAAATTTGAGGAGCTCCAGACTAAGTTGGACCTTGTTACGCGAAAGCCCCATCACTGCAGCGTTTGCCACCATCCAGGCAGGTTACTTCTGCTGCAGTACGTAAATTTCTAGCAGCCTTAATTACCAGCTTCGTCCTTCTCAGGGACGCCAAAGTCGCACGTGAAGGACGGGTGTGAAGAATGCAAGACAGAAAAGCAGTGCAAAGATCTCGCAGAAAAGGATGCTGAGTGCAAATGTCGCTGGCACGAAACAGACGCCGTCAAACGAGAGTGGAAGCTGGAACTGGACGTGCGGAAAAAGGCCATGGCAAGTGCACAGTTCCCGCCACAGAAGGTAAGTCGGTAAAGGTCAAAACAAAAAGGCATTAAATGCAGTTTTTCCCGTAAAGTCATCTGCACTCATGTAACAGGTTATCGAAGAGTTCCTGAATGACCGGAACGAAGTCTGCACCCTTGAAGGGTCATGGAAACTGCCTCAGCTCTCTGCATTCCAGGTGCTGTGCCTCCAAGCAGTAGACATTTGTTTGCACGCATAGTTTTGTGCTTTATCACGCATATGTAACTGGCGTCTGCAATGTTGTAGGAGTATATGCAAAGGATGCTTTATTGGGAAGAGAATGAGAGTCTTAATAAGCTCTTTCCGGTTCTCACTCGTTGGCACCTATTGCACATGGATGAGCCATGCGGGATGCTTAAACCAGAAAAGTAGGTGGATTCTAATGTGCACTAGAAATTTGTCCACGTGACGAGCATCAGTATGCGGGTTTTTCCCTTCGCGATGATGCTGATAAATTTTCAGGATTATCAAGTTGAGGAACATACGGAGCGTACCCCTTTACGAAGTGTTGTGGTCGCAAGGTGAGCGGTGTAGTAACACGCTGCTGTTGTATTGAAGCTAAAGGTTGTTTCAGACAATCAGGAACAAGATAATGACGTATCTCCGCCACCACCAACAACGCTAGAACCGCAGCAGCTGTTCAAAATGTGTTACCCTGCCTTGGTTGACGAGTTTCTCGAAGAGGTCAATGCCAAGAAAGCAACGAAGAAAACATCAAGTTAGTAACGCATTCATCGATGCTATTTACCAGTGACTGGAACTGTAATTTTTGGGTGGTTCGGTTTGGTTACATACCACAGCCATCAAAGCGGCTGTTTAAACTGGTAAAAAATTTGTTCAAACCGGGTCACAGAGGTACTTTACCACACTTTTTTCACAGGTGTGAGTTATGAGACTTTGGTGTTACCCCCCCTCTGTTCAACAATTCGACTACTTCATAGATTATTCTTCACGTTATTCTTCATTTATAAAGTTTTAGGATGAGAACAGCAGGAAGGGCATCCCCTAACCAACTATAGACATTCTGCAATCACTACTGAGCAAATGAACAAACTCAGCAATTCCAATGTATATAACTGAAGCATCTGCACTTATAGTACGGACAGAATGTGTTGATATGGTATATATATATATCTAAAAGCACTGTACAAATGTACATACGGAACCCTACCTTGTGAGATTAAACCTAATAATCACTGCGCCCAAAATCTTTCTTTATCGCAGAAAGCACAAAGGACATACGAGAGTTCTTCAAGGTCAAAGCAAAAAGCTCTCAAGAGAGTACAAAAGCAGATCCAGACGATAAGAAACAGGGAGACAAGGAATATAGCGTGAAAGAAGCAAGTGACAAGCAGGCATCTCAGGAAAGTGAGGAATCTCAGCATCTAACAGACGTACAGGAAGAGCGAGTGTCCAGAAACAAGCACAAGAGCAAAAAATTGACACGCTTGAGACAAGTCCAGCGGAAGAAACCTGTTGCCGAACCTGCTGCGCCTATCACCCACTTTTTTGGGTCGACACAGGAACTTTGTGCCGACGACAGTTTCGACGCGTACGCCGTGCCGCTGGCAGAAAGAATCCGCAGGAAAGAAGTGCATGACAGGCCTGCTGATACAAGCGATGAAAAACTAACAAGAAATGTGTCCGGCTTGTTGGATCTAGAAATCTCTATCCCAAAATCGCCAGTGGCAGAGGTACAGAGTCCCACAAAACCGTTGGAAGCTGACGTCTTATTGGATCACAAGTGCTCCCCTCCCAAGAGGAAGCCAACGTCCCCAAAGAACTATCAGACAGAGACACAGTTTACTAGTGTAAGATCCCCGAAAACCTCCGAAAACAGTCGCACGGCAAGTATAATGGGGAAGTCTGCTCGATGTCTATTTCCTGAGGAGCATCCAGTAACTTTTATTAATGATAGTCGACCTGAAGATTGTAGCAGCCCAAGTCGTTGCGTCATGAGAGCAGCAATGTTAGAGAGTACGCCTATCGGTTCAGTGACAGAAACATGCAGCAAAAGTGAACAGAGCCCAGTTGCAAGCGGGTACGACCCTTCAAAGTCGCTCTTCACCTCTTATGAACAATCACCTTTCAGTCGTGCAACTCATTCCATCATTGTGATATCGGATGATGAGGCTTAGTTTTGGAACTCATTTGTTTCTTATGCTGAGAGGGCCGTGAGTCGTTAGCCACCATCCATTCATGTCTTTTGAGGTTCAAACTTCGTTTTTTTTTTGTGTGTGTGTGTTTTAGAAAAGTATCTAAGTTTTAGCATTCAATGTTATATACAAACATAAACCGTGAAACTTTTTTTTTTCTTTTAAATTCCGTTTTCTTTTTAAAATTTTAGCAGAAAGTATCATGTCATAATATACTATTTACAAATGCAACAAGCATAAATAAAAATATGTGTACTGTTCTCTGTAGGTGAAGTGCCTTGCTATAAGCCTGCGCAAAATTTGCTGGTATGCAAGATAGAAAAAACATTAACGGGACATTCTCACATGCTATGTTACATGCAAAACGAATACACATCAATTGCCAATTGCTGAAAAGGGGGCACTGTGAATTCACTCAATGAAAAATGCTGCAAAGACCACTCAGTGGAATCGAATCGATATGATGATTATTAGTTGTTTTACAGCACAAAAATGACGAAGGCCATAGGGCACCAATCTATGGTGTAATGTGACTTTTTTAATGACGAATCCTCTGAAAGATTGAGAAGGAGTGACGTATTCTAAGAAATAACTGTCATTTTGACATGAAACAGCAATGACAGTCCATTTATTCCCCTGTTTCGAGTACAGATGACTGCCATCTGCAGAAGCACTGCGAGTTTACATTAAGTACCATGTGAGACATTCATCTAAACTTGAAATGTTACTGAGAATAGAGGAATGGAGGGCTGTGGGACTACTACAAGAACACAGTCTGGTTTCTACCATCCAAGGTCTCGCCTCGGGCACATTTCGATTGGCATTGTAAGGTCTCTGCTGCTTTCAGTACATATTACAGAAAACTCGTCAATGAAGTACTGCACTTTTTTCAATGGGACTTTTACTGTGGCGCAACTATAGAATACCCATTCGTATGAGACAGTACCACTAAAACAGAATACAAAACATGACTAAGCTGTAGCTGTATGTGCCCATATACATTCAATACCAACAGCAGGACATTACAAACAAACAATTCATTCGTGTTTCTAGTTTTGAAATAAACTTGATGTACTGCAAATAATGCCTCGTGTTTGGGTCCCCATCATACAAACATTATTCGAGAATGCACTGACAGCACGAAAAAGAAATCCCACCATTGCCAGCAACTGATGGTGGGTTGGTTCAAGATGGCTTTGTGTCATACAGTAGCAGTGATTTTCCCAGAAAGCAGCAGCCTTAGAAGAGCTACCACACACAAAAAATTCATCCCAGAAAGCTGCAGGAAAACAGACATGAATGCACCCTTGGAGCAAAATTTTACTGTTCCAGCGCCCCCTAAGTAGAAAATTTCAAGAACTGCTCCAGCAGATACCCTCATAGAGCATGAAGCAATGATGTGACAATGCATGTGTATGACTAAAAGTTGCGATTTTTATTTTGCACTTGGAAAGTTGAGTTTAATAAATGCCATCGAAGCAAAGTGACCAACAAATGGAGGTCCACAGTGCAACAGACTTCAATATGGGTACTTAGAGGAACTGCACAAAAAATTAGGACATATTTGCCAAAAACTAAGGCCTCATAAACTGACTAGTCTCAATGCATCTTGGCAAAATTATCTTTGGCGTAAAGTCAGCTACGCTGCGATCAATGCGTACACGTATTGCTGTCGAAAAACACATCAGGTAGGTTCTTCCTTCTCACTACATCCTTGCTAGTGCTAGCTGAAAGGGGTGATATCGTACCAGAACATATTTAGAGAAAAAGATTTTTGCATATGGCACAAGGAGGTAAACATGCAGCAAAATTTCCACACGGTAACGGTGTCAATTGTTTCTTTGTTGATGAAATAAATAGACTCACTTTGATGATTACCTTATTGCAAAAAGCTGCATACTTACCTTAGGTTATGAGCCGCTACATCGACAATGCTAAAAGGCACTAATTCGCTGTACAAAACAACGCGAGTTGAACAGTATTAAACATTTCGACAATCGTTTGTCCTTCCATTCAATGCCCTGCGGGATGTATAGCACGATTTCTCATGTGGCACTTGTCATTAGCTGCATCAGTGACGTATGTACACAAAGAGGAAAAACAAACGCATTTCAAAGCAATGATGTCAAGACAATTGTTTAAGAATTTTGTGAAATTTGCTTCGCTCATCAAAGAGGCTCCTAATCATCACCACTTGAACTGCTCCGACAGTCAACATAACCAGAATGAACAGAATCGAGAAGTTGTTGACTCGAGTAAAGTTGTGTTCCTGGAGGTTGCGATCACGTGTTTCTGCTGCTTTCTTCTGGTCCTGAAAGTGCTCCACACGATTCAAATTGTCTTGTACCTTCTTTATAGTTGCCTGTAAATTCAATGCAGAACAGTTGGTGCCGCAACAAGGAAGTTATTTTAGTTTGCCCTTACCTTAATGTCGTTCATGGTGTCGTTGTAAATAAGCTCCGGCGAAAACTGAATGTTTGAAGCGTCCCATTTCTCATCCTCACTATCTGCTTCAATGTACACCTCAAAATAAACAGTCTTTGATGAGACCGATGACATGCTGTTATCAAAGCATATCGTATGGTCGCCCATCTCCTTCACTTCGTGCCTGCGTGGAAAGGAAATGCAATTGTGAGAACGTGAGCAGCACATGTGGTGAAAACTTGTTCTTTCAGCTGCCCTTTGTAGAGCGAAGTCATCACCTGTGCACTGCATCTGTGCGTCTGCGGTCTACCACCAGCTCTTTCCCCGTCGGCGATTTGAGGAGAAAATCGATTTCCAGACCTGGACTGACATCCATATTGCCAAAATTTGAATCTAACACCTGAAATAAAATAAAATCGGAGAATGCTTACCTTAGCAAAAACTCAATTAAAGAATGCAAGTAGCTACAGAGATCGATTCAAGAATTTATCTGACTATATCAAGACAAATATGCAGACGAATGAAAAATCTCCAGGACTCATACACATAATCTTAAATATCCGCACTTATTAACGTTACTCTTACCTGGTACTCCACTTCCAGCACTTGACCCTCTTTCGCAGGTTGATAAAAGCATTCCGTACGTCCGGCTGGCAACGTTATTGTCAATTCGTTTTCAGGTGTTTCAAACATGTCTTTTGATTCGATAAGTTGCAGTAGCAGCACAAAAATTAAGGCAAAAAACTTCCACAATCCGCACCGCCGCGCCATAGCACCCGCGAGCTTGGCAGCCGTCCTCGCTGTTGCCAGACAACAATAGCGTCAGTAACGGTACATTAGCAGACGACAGCAGAGATTCTTATGAACAAAATAAAACCAGCTGTAGCATTGAATGTAAAGTGTGACAGTGTAATTTGAATGAGTTGATAATTAATTGCAAGTGCGTGTGTAAACAGAAGTTCACTGGTTTTACTACTTTATCAAGTTGTTTTTTCGCGCCGCTTGGGGGCCGCCAGTCGCTCATTTGGAGCTGAAAGTGTGAAGATGCCAAAGTAGGTACATTCTTGTGTTTATGGCATTTATCGAAATATTTTCTTGTATTAGCACGATGCCAGTGCTTCCTTGTCACGTCCGAAACGACGCATTCTCTGTGCAGAAACAAAGTGCGCGTTCGAACCTAAGAAAAAACACGAAAGTTTCTAGATCGTTAAGCCTGACGCCGGCTGTCTTCTTTTCCTTGCAGATATTACTGCGACTACTGCGATACATACCTCACCCATGACTCTGTAAGCGTCATTAACTTATTCGACATGATACTACATCTCCAGCGTGTTTTTATATGGCGGTTTGACTGTCAGAAAATTACTTTCAACACTGTTTATATCTTTTCTCACAGCCATCCGTTAGGAAGACCCATTGTAACGGACGAAAACACAAAGAAAACGTCAAATTCTACTACCAAAAATGGATGGAGGAGCAAGCCCAAAACCTGATTGATGCGACAAGTACGACTTCTCATTTAACAAGCTGTTACTAGAGGTGTAAATGTTACCCTTCACTTTGCAGCCGCTGCGTTTAAAGCGGGAAAGATCCCGTCGGGCCAGTATCAGAACAAACCGATAACCGGTGCCATGATTCCGCCGCCGGCATCTTTACAAGGTGGGTAGTGTTGGCTCTATAGGTGTGTCGAAACAGTAGTACTCAATGGTAGGAGCAAATTGCTTCGAAGGTGGCCCACCACAACGAATGCCACTTGTTGGTCCCCCAGGCCCCATGCCCCCAGTTCCTGGTCCGATGCCAGGGCCTATGCCCGGACCTATGCCCATGATGGGACCCCCAGGTCCAATGCCTCCCAGCATGATGATGCCAGGTAAGGCATTTTGTTTGGTTTCCGAGACCTGGCATGAAAGAAGCCTCATTTGAAATGAAATCGAACCGAAGGTAAGAAAATTCTTGTTGGGAAGACACAACTTGAACACGACGTGACAACAGCAGTGCACAAAAAGCACTCCAAGCCTCTCGCACCCACGTTATCAGAAGATATTGTGATTCCAAGGGAGCTTTACTTGTTCCAGGTATGAGGCCTCCGATGGGTCCCATGGGGCCTATGATGCCCATGGGACCAATGGGACCAGCAGGACCCATGCGCCC
The DNA here is from genome assembly GCA_029532675.1 of Ornithodoros moubata. Classification (NCBI taxonomy): domain Eukaryota; kingdom Metazoa; phylum Arthropoda; class Arachnida; order Ixodida; family Argasidae; genus Ornithodoros; species Ornithodoros moubata. Next base: position 10,113 of record JARGYV010116062.1, on the reverse strand, counting down.
ACCACTCATGTCGTCGCCCAGCCAAAAGAAATGAAGACGTGGCTATCATCATCTTATGTACATAGAGTCATTCATATGTTTATAAGCAATGTTAATAAACATCTTGTACTTTGAGATGGTCATCAGCATCGTAGGAGATGTTATATATTCGCTTGGACATACAGTGGAATCTCATTGGAATACGGTGGAACGGAACATGAAAGGACGACAAAGATTTGTTCTCTTTGTCAGGAGTTCCGTTCACCGAAAACGTATGCACATTACATAGCACAAATGCAAAACCAGACAATTCCGCGAGTTCATTTTCGTCTAAGCAGCAATTCCGGATTTCCATGTACCGAGATTCTACTATATTTGTACTTGTCAAGATATTTTGGCCATAATTACACATTACACCAACAGCAACTTTCCAATGGCAAAGCGAAATTAAAGAATACAACACACGACTCTGCTCAGCCTCCTGCTTTCATGAAGCCTTATGAATGCAGGCTGGCGGCCTAAATATGCATCAGAGTACCTGCAAACCAGGGTACCACAACAGAAATTGTTCTTTACATTGTAATGGTTTCAGCATTTCATTTATCTGCTTCAGCACAAGTTTTCAGGATGGAATGTACAACACAAACTCCCCTCTGAACATAGTACAGTCCGCACCAATATTAATCTTTCCGATACACGTGTTGTAGGTTATTAATGTAAGAAGTGGCAAGAACTACTTTTTGGGACAACATGAGGATTACGAGGCGGAAACTTCTAATTAAGGCTGTTGTCAGGGCCTAAACAGGGGTACGTCCCACGATTTGCATTGTAGTTTATGAAGATAAGGGGTAAAGTTTGCCATATTCCACGGCGCCTATAGTGTACAGCGTACTAACGCCAGGGCAAATAAATATGCGTACATACGTTACTAATACCCGGAATACCCCTTTTCCTTCTAGAAAAAAATAATAATAATAATATGCAAGCGTAAGAGGAGGAAGGGGTGAGGGCGCTCCCACCCCCACCTTGCTTCGCGGCGGCTCTGTCTGCATAGCTTTGTCTCCAGCACAATATACAATGAACTGCCGACTTAGTAACGAAAATTCGTCAAATAAAAGGCATTGCTACAAAAAATAACAAAGAAAAAAGAAGCAGAAAGACTATCCATTCCCTGTGGGAAGCTTAGACACGTGTCTCAAGGACACCACCTGGTGGTAATAGCTATCCATTAATCACCGCTAATAATTAATCCAGAATTAACCCATTAATCCAGACATCACAAACGACGGGAAGGTTGGAGGTATCATGCGAAACTTCGACTCGCAAAACTTCAAACATACATTCAAGATGTTCCCCGATATTCGTGTTGGCCTGTGGCGGTATGGCTTCAAATATGGTTAATGTATCCTCGCGTAGCACTTACTGTACGGCCACATGAGGTAGTTATGTTTCTTTTTCCTTTATTATTATTATTACTATTTTTTGCCTGCCGTTACCGCCATTCCTGATGCGGAGAAACCAGCGAATCCCTTAACTACTGCCGTGCCAATGGAAGTTGAGTGATGCGTCATGTCTACAGGTTTTTTTCGTCAAAAAGAAAGGCAACCTCGATCGTAATTCGTCAAGCGTTGTTTATGTCACCTACTGTATAAGACGTACCAGGTGAAAAATGCGTGCGTCAGCAGATCAAAACAAACCCTTGAAAGTCTAGCAGAGAATAAAAAGTATGAAAATCTCTCATATCCACTTGATGGTCATCACAGAGACAGAAGAACACAAGACAGGTCACGTGATCGGACATTGCATGTCGCTGCCACTGACCTTGAAGCCAATCACACGCAATCAGAGCCCTCAACACCTGTCACATATCACAGGAGAAAAATAAAAAGGCGCCGAAATAACGCTCGTCTTTCCACTGACACATATATATGAAAACGGCCAAGTATAATGGCATAAAGGAAGGCGGGGAAGGGGTCCGTTCCTCAAAGCCATTCGGTGGTCGGCCTTAATTGGCCGAACATGCTGTCCTCTGTAGAGACAATGGTCGAGAGGCACTTCCGTTTCCGTTCTGTCTGACGTCATAGTGGAGCACGTTTTGTCTTTTCGTATTCAAAAGCGGAGGTGCGGCCCACAAAAGGTCAGAGCGCGCAAAATGCGACTGAAACAAAAGCCGTACTCGCAGGTGGAGAGGAGCGATGCCGGCCTTCCCAACACTGAGTCTGGTGGTGAAAAAACGAAACGAAAAACCTTTTCTACTCTCTCATATTGTGAAAGTTATCAAAAGGAGCAGACTCTCGCTATACCAACTGTCCTTATGCAACGTACTATCTATATGTTTGGTCAACATGCTGAAAAAATACATGTAAATTTAAAGACGTAGCAACTTCAGGTTAATACGTTCAGGGTTATGTTTCCTTACACTCTTAAAACAGAACTTCACCGCATAACACGGCGATGACCAATCGCTATTCCGAGTGATATCTTTTACTGACCCTATTTGCTGGAAATGGTGGGCGTACGCCCTTTTGTGACACTTATGTACTGCATAAGTGTCAAAAAAGGCGTACGCCCACCGTTTTCAGCAAGTGGCGTCGCTGAAAAGTATCATTCCGAACGGCGATTGGTCATCGCCGTGTTATGCGGTGAAGTTCTGTTTTTAGAGTGTATGACATTGTCAGTAAAGTTAAGCAGTGTCAGTGAAAGTTCAGAAGACTGAGGTAGCAAATATAAATAAATTTCATTCTTATGTTGCGCCTAATTTATCTTTGGAAAACGTGCTGAGGTACTGACTTCGATCTAACTCACTGCATGGACATCTCAGGCAATGTCCCTTTACGGCAGAATGTTTAAATGGATAACTCTAGTGAAATCTCAAAGGAAGAATAACTGTGTTGGGTAACTGTCCAGTCCAATAGTATTTTATTTTGCCAAGACGTCTTTCAGAAGTGAGTGACCTGAGTCGGGTCAGCTTGGGACGAAAAAAAAATATATATTTGCATGTCGTCGTGAAAACAATGCCTGGAGAACAAAATACATACGCACAAACTACGGACTGCGGAAACGCGGATGAGTCGGCGGTACAGATCGCAGACGCAGTCCCGGAACGGCTTCTGACCATTTCATTGGTGGACTCTTCTACTTCCGCAGCGTCGCGGTTGGTGGGCCACTCGGTTGCCATGGAGACCGCGCACATCCCGAGCAGACGACCGCACAGCTAGGACCCGTGACAAAGTGGCGCACTTTCAAATGCAAGTGGTGTTTGTTTTTTCGTCAGGATACTTTGCTGGTTGTATTACGTGGTTACCGATGTAGTTTCACTTGATTCTTCTCACGGTGGGAATGCAGTGATTACGGTTCGCTTTGACACCTTTTTCTGTGGACACTGGCAAACGTGGAAGATAACAGAAGGAGCAGAGTTGCTGAGAGGAGAACATCGGATACCGCAGAGTAACACGTAAGATTCGCATTGCTTTGCGGAATATTCTGTTTAAAGTACGGACAAGTTCGTGTACACAGAAGTACGTAAGCATTCTAACATGTAATAAAAACGACGAGATTAGGTTAATCAAAAGTTTCCAGTGAGTGTATATTATGTTGCCATCTGGCAACCTTGTTTCTGTGTTCGGCCAAAGACCTTCCTATACTTTTAGATGCAATCAATATGCAAGATGTGTCGCGCTGTTCAATTACGAAGGTTCTAAAGTTAAAGGGATGTTTATTAGAGCGAAAACCCGGACGTGACTCTGTATCGCGCATGCGTGTTAGCATGGTAAAAAATCTACAGTGCAATATGATGGCACGCGGTCACGATGTTACGTCACGATGCTTAGCGTATGTGAAGCTTTTAAGATGGAAAGTGTGGCATGTACTCTAATCGAATTCAGTTCAGTATAATGAAATTCTATCTCTCTCTTACTAATATTATTATTAGTAGTAGTAATGAAACTCAAGCAGAGAGAGAGAGAGGTACATGACAAGTACATGGTGTGGTGTAGGTGATAGTGCAAAAATTTGTGATTTTTGATTTCATGATTTGAATATGAGAGACCAGTCGTGGATAGGAATTTTAATGATATATCAGTAAATATTGAAACGGACAGTAGCACTATATTCGTCTCTGTGGGACTGTCGAAGACAGTGCTATTGTCAACACGTCAACCTCTTCTCATTTAAATCCCCCATTAACTCAAAGTAATTGAATAAATGTAGTATGAAAATGCGCACGTGTTCCTGGTTTTGCAGACACACAAATTTCTGCCATCTTTGGGGCTGGATCCGAAAAAGTTGTCATCAGAACGGCTTACAGAAGTGCTTACAGAACGGTTTATGTCACGTTCAGCCAATATACTCTGTGTAAATTCACCCGTAATAAAGATAGCGGGACGGTGTAAGAGGTCATTGACTCTGTAAGAGCCCATCGTTCACAACTTTCCCGGGCATTATATGCCATCCTGGACGACGTGACAGTGAGAGGCCGCGCCCATTCTCTATAATCTCTTTTACTGTTGTACATTAACTCCCGATTGCGCGGTTACTCTTTTCATTAGCTACACGGCGTGATCACTTTGCCTTCCTGTCTGTTGGACAGCTATATATATATATATATACATGTATATTAGTGTGTGTATATTAGTATATATATGTGTGTGCATTTAAAAATTTTCGAGCTGTTGCTCGAGCTACGTTTTTTACGCGTTTTGATATCGCATGTTATAATTATTGAAGAAGTATGAAATATTCGCACGGTGCATCGCCGAGAAGAGTTCTGTTTGCGTGTTTGTTTTGGAGGGAAAGGAGGCTGAGATGATAATAGCAAATAATAGCGCATTTTCATTGTATCACTTCCCGTTGCGGTCTGCACTCCCCAATTTTATACCAGGAGGTATTTTGAGTGATTACATTTAATGATAGTAGAATGGCAACACGTGACATTCATGTTAATGAATGAAGTAACACACTCATAGGCCAACCTTCGTGTCTTCCGTTTACGATTTCATTTGACGATAAAAATTCTGACGCACTTTTACCAACTCCTGAAGCCTCGCTTCGTCTATCGACCAATCAGAAGCTCGTACTTGCAAAGTATACCCTATTTTCTCTGCAATTAGTCTCAGTCATTTCGTGTTACTGCTACCAAATGCCTGATGCGTGTGGACGAACCAACACAATGACAGCACATCGTAATAACCAAAACAATCGACATCACTTCCGAAGCGAACCTTATACGCGGGATCATCGTTTTCAGAGCCTGCCAATGTCCCTAATCATACTATGGCTGACTATCTGCTACTGCGTCGTCCTCATCACTTGCGAAGAGACGGACTGTGGCTACCCGATCGGCGAACCGGGGACGCACCCGCACCTTCTCGGAGCCCATCACGAGCCACGGAGCATCGACCAAGGCTCCAGCTTATCGCTGAATTCCCTCTCGAACATCACAGCGTTCACCGACGCTCCGCCATTCAGTTCGACGACAACAACGACTTCGACGCGGCGTCCTCGCGCCTATTCGGCGACCATAGATTCGCCGACTGCTACGACCACTACGGAAATCCCTCTTGAGGAAGCCGAGGAAAAGAACAAGGATTTTCTCGTCAGGGTATGGGATGAAGACTTGTACGCAACTTAAATATCATTCAGATCGTAACTGCTGAGCTACCGTTGGTGTAACGCTCCCGGTTAGGTTAGTTCTGCAAGTTAGTGCAAGTACAAATTTATTTGTTTCAGCAAAGAGAAAAACGACAAGAAGAAGAAGAGGAAGAAGAGGCTGAAAGTAAGAGTGTGATCCTTCAACCTGTGTCATCACGTTCTCTATTCCTCTAATAATCTTCTTCAATTTTCCTACGGCAATAAGCTTGCTCACGCATACAGATTTCGAGCGTTTAAATTTTTTTCTATGATTACTCTACTTTTTTCTTCTTTTTTGTAATCCAGTGTTCATCGAAAAGCCCGAGCCATGTGACTTTGGCCAGGGAGACGAGATAATCATGTGTGACTGGCATAACTACTTCAACGCTACCATGAAGATAATCTGGAAGCCTGGCAAAGGCGACACTGCGCTCTGGCTAGGCGGGCCCCGGACTGATCATACACTTAATACCGGAGATGGTAAGACAAAATAACCGACTTCAGCGACCGAAACAAAAAAAAAAAAATATTCCACTTCGCCTCGTCCTTATTTTCATCCGACTTCCAGGAGGATATATCTTCTTCGAAACGTCATTCCACGTCCCGCCCGGCCCCAGCATATTGCCCAATGCGACAACTACAACACCGGGAGGAGAGGACGCGTCAGCAGCTGGAGCAGTCACTTCGGCTCCCGTCATTCCTCGCGTGTCGTCTGTTGACTACGAGTCGGTCATACTTGGAACCCGAAACATCACTGCAACCGGTAGGCGTTGAGGTTCAACTCCTGGTGCCGCTCAAGCAGTCTCCTGCGAAGCTTGCTTTGCCACATGAACAGAAAATATGCTGACAAGCCAACTTACAGGGAGCAATAGTGGCTGAATTTTTCGCTACTTCGTAAGTAATAATAGCTATTCTATGTGGTCAAATGCAGGTCCTATGGGTTTCTGCATCAGCTTCTTTTACGCCATGGAAGGCCTGAGCGTGGATCGTCTAAAGGTTGTCATCATGGACGCAGCGACGCAAGAAAACATCACCCTGTGGGAAAGTCAAGATGCGTACGACGGTCGCTGGACGAAAGGAGAGATTGCTTATACTTACGGAGAGATACATCAGGTAAAGTGTTTTTTGTGAGGCGCAACGTACAATGAACGCCGTCGGTGACGATGCGATTCCGGAAGTTCGCCTCTATATACATTGTTCACCGCAACGGATATGCAGCAGAAAGATTTTCGCAAGAAATAGTACGCGATAGCTCCCAAGAAATTCTCAGAACTCTATCACAGTAGCAGACGACGAGCATCACGTGATTCGAAAAACCTCCTCGCAAGCAATCGCGGAAAGCGTCATGCGCAAGATTATGACGTCATACGCAAGGTAATGACGTTTGCCTGCGCTCACCAATGGGGTTGCGACTTTTGACGGGAAAGGAGAACGGCGAGACGAAAATCGCTCTGTGGCAATATCAAGGTTTCCCGCATGATCTGTTCAGAAAATGGAGCTACAAACAGATTTCCACACTTGTAACGAGCCTTGAAATAAGCCGCATTCAGGAACCTTCGTTCCTTGTTCGTCCACTGGAAGGAAGGTGGCGTGCGTTGTTGTCTTTCGTACGCGTTTGAATGTCGTCTGTTCGCTGCGCGTCTGCTACGTTTCGTGATACAGCTACGGTTGCCAGCACAAAAGCGATATGCCGTGTTTCCCATATCAATTTAATGGTGTCGTTTTAGTGTGGGTTATGATGTACGAGACTGGGATATCTTACATCTTCATCCCTTACTATCTGGTATCTGGTTCAATCTTACTCTAGATCTGGTTCGAGGCTGTTCCCAAACGCCGCAGCGACCCGGCCCGAAGGTTCCGAGGATTTATCGCCTTAGATGACGTCATGTTTGACCGTATGGAAGAAGCAGGAGATAACTGTCTGGGTAAAAAGCAACGACAAATATAGTGTCCACATTCGCGCTCTCCTAACGGTCACTGTTGTTTCGTTTCTACAGGGCACTGCACATTCGAAGGCGGTTTTTGCGGCTGGACCAACGCAGATACTGGCGACGACTTCAACTGGGAACAAGGTCGTGGCAGCATGAGCTTTTTAACCGGACCTTCCAGAGATTATTCGAGCTTCGGCAAGGACGAGATGTCAGGTACGGGTGGCAAAGCCAGGCATTTAAAACATCCTCAAACTCTTTCGGTTCTACCGCCTAATCCCTGTCGCTAGGTGGCTACATATTCATCGACTCGTCGTACCCGAGGCGTCCGATGGACCGCGCCCGTCTCATCAGTCCTACCCTGAAAGCTACTGGTCTGTTGGCCTCTTCTTTCCTGGCATCAGCCGCCCATGACGTGCGTGTCCCTTTTTTATCCCTAGGAGCAAACCTTCCCGTCTGCATGAAGTTTGCGACGCACATGTTCGGTAACGGGATCGGGACCCTGCGTGTTCAACAGCACATCGAGGGTTCGGAGACCCCTCCCAGGACTATTTGGGAGATCTCAGGGGAAGCTGGGAACGCGTGGTACCTGGCGCAAGTGCAGGTCGCAACCACGGAGCCATTTTCGGTAGGTGTCAAGTCATGTCGGGTATTTTTAATGACCCATTTGAACGAAATTCCCTTAAGGCAATCCTACGGGAAACTGTGTCATAAGACTCGGTTTCTCATAAGATATAAGTTTGTGCAAGTTTCCAGGTTTACCTAACGGATCATTTTCGTTTCTTGGCATTCATGACAAAATAGTAAATAAATCGGATACTGTGGCGCTCGCGGGGAAGTCCGGCTAATCGTTTCTTCTTTGTTCTACAGATAGTTCTTGGATAATCACGATGATGTAGCCTTCAACTTTTCTTCCCAATTCTATTGTTATTTTTTCTTCTTTTAGCTCATTATCGAAGCTACAGTGGGTGCCAATTCTCTGGGGAATATCGGTATTGACAACATCGCTTTCAGGGCCGGAACTTGCCCAAGTAAGTCAGACGAGTTTTCTTATGCAGTTATGTTAGTTACGTTAGATTTACAAAACAGCTATAACCTCCGCGTCTAGAAACGAAATGAGTCTGTCTTCATCTTCCTCTCTTTTTTTCTTGTCTGCAGTATCACCGCAAACCGCAGCGAGGAACTCAGGTAGGTGCCGTTTGCCGTCAAACTTCAACAACGTCTGATCAAAGTTTGATCAAAGTTCGACAACGTCTGATCAAAGTTTGATCAAAGTTCGACAACGTCTGATCAAAGTTTGATCAAAGTTCGACAACGTCTGATCAAAGTTTGATCAAAGTTCAACAACGTCTGATCAAAGTTTGATCAAAGTTCAACAACGTCTGATCAAAGTTTGATCAAAGTTCAACACCGTCTGATCAAAGTTTGATCAAAGTTCAACACCGTCTGATCAAAGTTTGATCAAAGTTCAACAACGTCTGATCAAAGTTTGATCAAAGTTCAACACTGTCTGATCAGAGTCTAATCAAAGTTTGATCAAAGTTCAACAACGTCTAATCAAAGTTCAATAACGTCTGATCAAAGTTCAATAACGTCTGATCAAAGTTCAATAACGTCTGATCAAAGTTCAACAACGGACTTTGGATCCAGAACTTGCCTATCTTACAACACACAAACTTAGAGCACCTATACTGACAAGGCATAAAGAAAAGCTACCCATGTTTCGAACAGGGGACTGTAACTTCGAAGAAGACACCTGTGGCTGGACGAACCCTCACCCCGCAGACATGCTAGACGACTTCGACTGGGCTCGCCAGTACAGCTACGGCGTCAACGGACCTCCTTACGATCACACTAAGCGAAAACCAGACGGTAATCTTCCCGCTACGTTTACCGCATAAGTAAACCCTACGTTCGAATCCAGGTTACTTCATGAACCTCGTAAGCAGTAGCCATCTCCCTCAGCGAGGTGGGTCCAAGGCTTGGCTCCTGAGCCCAAAGTTCAACGCGGATGCGATGCCCCGGTGCATCTCGCTCGCGTATTATATGTACGAAAGGACCATCGATCCGTCGGGACCCAGTCTCGGTTCTTTACGGATTCATGTCTTGCGCGAAGCACAGCCAGGTTCCAATGCCTTCACACTGCTTACAGTCTGGCGTTTAAACAACCATCAGGGTCATCGGTGGCTGGTGGGCAGGTCGCCCATTAAGCTTCCGGACGGGATGCCCATCAATGAGCCCTACCAGGTGATTTGGAGTATCTTTAGGTTTCCTTCGCTTATCCTTATGTCCCTGTTTCAGCTGGTGATCGAAGGAATATGGGGCCACGGCCGTGTAGGTTATGTAGCCATCGATGACATCAGTTTCTTTGACGGGGATTGCAATAGTATGGTTTGAATGCTTCTATTTTGCTTGCACGTGATTATTTCTGTGTTGCTTAGTTGCTTATTAAAGGAGTCCTGACATGATTTTTTTCGACCCCCATGTTTGTGTTGTATATCAGAGAGCATCAACAGATAAATCGTAAAATCACATTTGCAGAGAGATAAAAGCAGCGCTTCAGTGCAAATAATTAGCC